>CAUHTR010003425.1:0-15986 GCA_959609185.1 Schmidtea polychroa
TGGCGTTGGAAGTAGGTAGTTAGTAGCCCGCTGCAACAATTACCCCCCGGGGGGGGGGGGGGGGGTTAAATTGTTGCACGATTTTTTTTGTTGCACGATTTTTTTTGTTGCACGATTTTATTACGCAATTGTTCCACACTATAGTCTCGATGGTCCTGGGATTTTCAATACAAAAAATTTTTTTTTTCAATACAAAAATCCGACTACCACTATAAAGCATGGAATTTTCTAGGTCAATTCAGGTGGGACTCCTTGGTCCTGGGAATTTCAATAGCAAAAGGTGGTCTTCAATAAAAAAGAGTGGTAATTTAAGGTCTCAGGATATTTTCAATACAAAAAGCTGGTCTTCAATAAAAAAGCATGGTAATTTAAGGTCTCAGGATATTTTCAATACAAAAATCTGATTATCACTAAAAAAGCATGGAATTTTCAAAGTAAATTAATGCGGGTCTCCTTGGTCCTGAGAATTTCAATAGAAAAAGGTGGTCTTCAATAAAAAAGAGTGGTAATTTAAGGTCTCAGGATATTTTCAATACAAAAAGCTGGTCTTCAATAAAAAAGCATGGTAATTTAAGGTCTCAGGATATTTTCAATACAAAAATCTGATTATCACTAAAAAAGCATGGAATTTTCAAAGTAAATTAATGCGGGTCTCCTTGGTCCTGAGAATTTCAATAGAAAAAGGTGGTCTACACTAAAAAAGCGTGGTAAATTTTTAAAATAAAGTAAATAATGGGTCTAAAAATTAAATTACAGTAAATTATGGTTCAAATTTTTGAATTACAGTAAATAATGGTCCAAATTTTTGAATTACAGTAAATAATGGTTCTAAAAAATTAAATTACAGTAAATTATGGTTCTTAAAAATTAAATTACAGTAAATAATGGTCCAAATTTTTCAATTACAGTTAATTATGGTTCTAAAAAAATTAAATTAAAGTAAATTAAGGTTCAAATTTTTCAATTAAAGTAAATTATGGTCCAAATTTTTCAATTACAGTAAATAATGGTCCAAATTTTTGAATTACAGTAAATAATGGTTCTAAAAAATTAAATTACAGTAAATTATGGTTCTTAAAAATTAAATTACAGTAAATAATGGTCCAAATTTTTCAATTACAGTTAATTATGGTTCTAAAAAAATTAAATTAAAGTAAATTAAGGTTCAAATTTTTCAATTAAAGTAAATTATGGTCCAAATTTTTCAATTACAGTAAATAATGGTCCAAATTTTTGAATTACAGTAAATAATGGTTCTTAAAAATTAAATTACAGTAAATAATGGTCCAAATTTTTCAATTACAGTTAATTATGGTTCTAAAAAATTAAATTAAAGTAAATTAAGGTTCAAATTTTTCAATTAAAGTAAATTATGGTCCAAATTTTTGAATTACAGTAAATAATGGTCCAAATTTTTGAATTACAGTAAATAATGGTTCTAAAAATTGAATTACAGTAAATTATGGTTCTAAAAAATTAAATTACAGTAAATTATGGTTCTTAAAAATTAAATTACAGTAAATAATGGTCCAAACTTTTCAATTACAGTTAATTATGGTTCTAAAAAATTAAATTAAAGTAAATTAAGGTTCAAATTTTTCAATTAAAGTAAATAATGGTCCAAATTTTTGAATTAAAGTAAATTATGGTTCAAATTTTTAAATTAAAGTAATGAATGGGCTCAAATAACTAAATTAAGGTTCTAAAAAATTAAATTAAAGTTAATTAAGGTCCAAATTTTAAAATTAAGTAATCAATGGTCAAAAATTTTAAATTAAAGTTAAATAAGTAAATTAAAGTAATAATTTTTAAATAAGTAATGTAATAAGTAAATTAAAGTAAGATTTTAAAATTTATTAACAAAAAGTTGAAATAATAGAAGGTGTTTGAGAATTGAAATTTTTTAATGAAAATTTTTATGAAATAATTTTTTAAGTAATTTTTAATAGAAATTTTTATGGAATAATTTTTTAAGTTAATTTTTAATGGAAGTTTTTATGAAATATTTTTCAATGATAATTTTAGATGGAAATTTTTAAGATAATTTTTAATGAAAATTTCTATGAAATATTTTTCAAAGACAAATTTTAATAATAATTCAACAACAAACCAACAACTTAGTACCAACAACCAGTAACTTATGAACATGTATTAACAATCAGATACCTACAACTAGTTACTAACAACCTGCTACCAAGTACTTACAATCAGTTACCTGCTACCAAATACTTTCAACATGATACCACGTACTAAATAACTCTCAAACAACCAGATACTTACAACCAATTACCAGATACCAAGTACCTACAACTAGTTACTAACAACTAGTTACCTGATACTAAGTATCTACAACCATCTAACAAGTACTAACAACCAAAAACAAGCAACCAACTAGGTACCAAGTACTAACAACCGACAACAACTAACTACCACCTACCAAGTACCTACAACCACATACTAACAACTAGTTACCAGATATCAACTACTCACAGCCGTCAACAACCAGGTACTAAGCATTATTAACCAACTATTAAGTACCAACAATAACTAACTACCAACAACTAAGTACCTACAACCACCTACCTATTAACTAGCTACAACCACCTACCAACTAGCTACCACCTACCCATTAACTAGTTACAACCAGCTAACTAGGTACTAGGTACCAAGTACTAACAACCAGTTACCTGCTACTAAGTACCTACAACCACCTACCAAGTACATACAACCAACATCAACCAGGTACTAAGCATTAATTACCAACTACTAAGCATCATCAACGAACTACTAAGTACCTACAACCAACTAGCTACCACCTACCAAGTCCATACAACCAACAACAACCAGGTACTAAGCATTATCAACCAACTACCTACAACCAACAAAAACCAGCTAACAACTAGCTACCACCTACCAAGTACCAACAATCAACTAACAACCAGGTACTAAGCATTATCAACCAACTACTAACAACTAGATACTAAGCACTGTCAACTAGATACCAAGTACTAACAACCAGATGACCACGTGAAATTATTAGTTAAATAGGTAAAATAATGTTTAATTTTTAAATTAACTAATCAATGATCTAAAATATTAAAGTTAAAGTTAATTTAAGATGAAGATTTTCAGGGATTTCCAATGTTAATTTTAGATGCAAATCTTCGTCAATTAATCAATGACCACATGAAATTATTAGTTAAATATGAAAATAAGGGTTATAATTAGTTGTTTAGTAAATTATGGTGTAAAATTAAGAAATAAAGAATAATTAGGTAAATTAAGGATAAATTAAGGAAAATTAAGGTTCAAAATTTAAAATTAAGTAACCAATGGTTCAAATTTTAAATTAAAGCTAAATAAGTTAATTAAAGTAAGATTTTTAAATTTATTATCAAAAGATTGAATAACCACCAACTTTTTTGAGAAATGTAATTTTTAATGAAAATTTAAATGGAAATTTTTTTTTAAGTTAATTTTAAATGTAAAATTTTTTAAGTTAATTTTAATGAAATAATTTTTTAAGTTAATTTTTTAATGGAAATTTTAATGGAATAATAATAATAATAATAATAATAATAATAATAATAATAATAATAATAATAATAATAATAATAATAATAATAATAATAATAATAATAATAATAATAATAATTCAACAGTTCCCAACAATCGGTTACTAAATATTTTTAACTAGATGCTAACAAATACTTTGAACAAGATACCACGTACTAACTAACTCTCAAACAACCAGATACCTACAACTAGTTACTAACAACCAACTAAGTATTCTTTATTGTATTTTATGAAATGCTTTTAAATTAATTTTTTATCTGTCTTCAAAAATATGTTTAATTACAATCAATAGAAAACCTTTTCAAAATGTCTAAATTTAACAAACATGTTGATTTTCATCAAAAAACCACAACTCAATCACTTTAAAACACCACGTGAAATTCAAAATAATTTAAATTACAATGAAATACTAATGAATTCTAATTTACAAAAACATCTTCTTTTAAATGATAACTTATTATTGCAAAGTAAAAATCACATTCAATAAATACTTATTGTTGATCAGTTTTATTATATATACTCTGAGTTTATCCGACAGGATGTTTTGACCCCCTAAGGGTACTGGTCGTAAGGGTACTGGTCGTAAGGGTATTAGTCGTAAAGGTACTGGTCGTAAGGCTATTGGTAACACTCAACCACCACCTACTCATTAATTAACTACCATGTACTAACAACCAGTTACCTGATACCAAGTACATACAACCAACATCAACCTGTTACTAAGCATTATCAACCTACAACTATATAACAACAATCAGTAAACAACACTCTACCAACTATTAAATACAAGATACCAACAACTAGATACCAACAATCAACTAACCACACATAAAAATAATAGCAATTAAATACAAAATATTCTTCATCACATACACTATCTTCTTATCAAAATCTAAAAAGTCAATCAGATACCAACTACCAACTACCAAGTACTAACAACCAACTACCTACAACCAACAACTATGTACTAACAAATTGATCTTTAAAAGAAAAATACTCATCACTTGAAAAATTAGATGGAAAATTAATTGAACTCAAGACATCAATAACTTGGTAAAAATTGATTAAATAATTGCAAAAATTTAAATTTACTCAAAATAAATATCATAAAAATTTAATTAATAGACAAGAAAGAATTCTATTCATTAATCATCCAGTAAATAAAAAAATACTGATCATTCAAGTTGAATCAACTAAGATAATAAATTAATAAGATAAGATTTAGTAGATAATTGATTTAGATTGAATAAATTAATTGAAATAAAATTAATTTTAATTATTTTTTTTAAAAATAATACATGTACTCAAATTGATTGACTGAATGCTCAAAATATTCAAAAATCAGTATAAATTCATTAAAATTATCAATGTCATCAATCTACAATAAAAATAATTATCATTAAATTCCAAAAGAGACTAGAAAACTAACAAACCAGAAAATTCATTCAAATGACAATAATTGGTATATTCAAGCGAATTCTCTAATAAAATCATCTAAAAAGAATCATTTCGCCTGAAATATCTCTATTTTTAAAGATTAGTATCTTATCGATAAGTACTTGTTAAATATCATATATTCACCTCAAACTAACAAGATTCCTTAAAATCCCTTAAATGACTATATTTCTACCCTTAATTCATATTATTACAAATAATTCATTAAAATCATCTAAAAAGCATCAAATATCCCTGAAATACCTCTATCTTTAAAGATTGGTATCTTATCGATAAGTACCCGTAAAAGGTCATATATTCCCCTCAGATTAATAAGATTGCTTAAAATCCCCTTTAAATGACTATAATTCTAACTTTAATTCCTATTATCATACATATTTCACTATTGATAAAACCAGTTATAATTAAATTTTTGTTAATCACTGTAAATTTTTGTAAATCACTGTACCCGAAATTTAAAATAAATATAACCCATTGAAAGATTAAATTTATCCATTCAATAAAATATATTTCTTCAAATGGTCAACTTTTGTCGTTGTCCACCTAAATAAAGATAAAAATAATTTAAAGTTGATATCAATCCCAATTATCTGTAAAGATTTCATTATCAAAACCAAGTAAATCGATCATTATCCATACTTAATAAAACATTGTTCTAAATTAATTTACTGTGCATTAATCACAACCTAATAAAACAATATAATTATTATTGATTCATAACTAATGTATTGACATTTCCCTTAAAACATTGATATTTTACCAACATTTCCCTTTCAATGATATATTCCCATCTTAACCCATCCTTCATTAAATTAAATCGACTATATCTCCCTTACAATGATTTATTCCCATCTAAACCCATCTCTCATTAAATTTAATCGACTATATCTCCCTTAAAAGATCATATTTTCCCATCTTAACCGATCTCTCATTTAAGTCAATCGACTATATCTCCCTTACAATGATATATTCCCATCTTAACCCATCCCTCATTAAATTTAACCGACTATATCCCCTCAAAAGATCATATTTTCCCACCTTATCCGATCTCTCATTAAATCTAACCGACAATATCCCATCTTATCCGATCTCTCACCAAATATTTCTACCCTTTTAAACATCTAACCGAATATATCCTTCAATTCTATCCACTTGAATCCTCCTTTAATTCACTCAATCCTCTTAAAATCCTTAGAGAACTCCAAAAATATGACTTAATTGTTACAGACACCAAATATTCTTCCATTGAAATAATTTAGTAGCTATGTAGTAAGAGTTCACTAAAAGATCAAAAATCAATATTTTCTACAAATATTTACCATCAAATACTGGAGATGAAATATATTGTTTGATTATAATTCTTCATCGATTCAACCAATCATTTTCAAGCAATAACAGCAAACTAAATTTCTGTATATCCTACAATAATTATCAAGTAAATTTTAAGTTATTGATAAAGTTAACTAGTTTCTTAGCTCATGTTTTTTAAAGTTCATCAATGAGTAAATATTCTTAGAAAATTATTGAAAAAATTATTTAGTGAAATATATTACAAACTTATCATTAAAAATTTATTCTATCACTTGAAATTAATTATTATTTAAAAACTATTCAATAAAATACCACTAATTATCAAGAAATTAATTAAATTTATCAATTAAATTTATCACCATTATAACTTTTAATCAGTCAACATGAAATTCTTAGAAAATTATTCAATATCCTCATCAAAATTTATTCTATCACTTGATTATTGTAAAAACTCTAATTATTAACCTCGTTAAAAATAAATTTTTATTTAAAATTAAAAAACAAGTCAATAAAAATACATCCAATTATCAAGAAATTAATTAAATTTACCTTAGAATTAGCATTAAATTACAGATATTCACAAAAAATTAGGGATATTCACAAAAATGATAGAAATCTGCAAAAATAATAGAAATTCACAAAAAACGATAAAAATTCACAAAAATGATAGATATCCACAAAAATTACAGATAATCACAAAAATTACGGAAAATAATAGAAATCCGCAAAAATAATAGAAATTCACAAAAAACGATAAAAATTCACAATAAAAAAACGATAAAAATTCACAAAAATTATAGAAATTTACTTGAATATTTACTAAACCATCAACTCTAAAAATTATCAATGAATGCCTTAAACCTCAAATTTGTCTAAATAATTATTTAATAAAAGCATTAAATACCTTTACGACTAATACACTTACGACATGTTGAATGTGAGTAGTACCCTTGTGAGCAATACCCATAGGGGGACAGAATATTTTGTCGGATAAACTCAGAGTATATATTAATTAACTCATTCAAATTTTTCATTGAATTAGTCAAATTATCATAAATTTCGATAAAAATTCTAAAGTGGTAAGCAATGAAAAGAGAAATATTCTTTAAACTTTGATAAAATTAACAATGAAAGGGGTAAGAATCTTCATTAAAGTGAGGAAATTATTCATTACTCGATGATAAATTCAAATGGGTGAAAATAATTGGTAGAATAATTTATTAATGGATCATTGAATGTGCTGGGAAGGTTGATAAGAATGGAAGTATATTAATTGAATTTATTTAAAATTATTTCATAAAATTCATAAATTTAATAAAAAAAAAATCTTAAAAGAAATATCTGTGGGGAATAATTAATGGAAAATCATAAGAATATAGGTGAATAATTAATGGAAAATTGGGGGGATATAAGTGAATAATTAATGGAAAATTGGGGGATATAAGTGAATAATTAATGGAAAATCGAGGGGATACAAATGAAAAATCCTGTGGATACAAATGATTAATTAATGGAAGATTGAGAATCGTGGGAATATAAGTGAGAAGGATATGTAATTTAAACTATTTTATTACATAACAACCCGCGTCTATTTTATTACATAACAAGCTGTGAATGGTATTTTAGCAACATTTTACCAAATTTTTAAAGTATGTAATTTAATTTTAATTATATTTTAAAATTGTATATATTTTGAATATCATTCTATTGTTTAATTTCAATAATAAGTTTAAAAAGTATATAATGATTAATAAATGAATATCTTATTAACATTTATTTGAGAATTTAAAAAACTTTACTTAAATTTTGTGAAGTATTTAATTTTAATTGTATTTTATAAGACATATATTTGAGTATTAACTTATTTTGATTGAAGTATCATATTTAATATTATGATGATTGTTTTTTAAATTGAAATATTTTAGTGTAAAATAGTAAATTTGATAAAAAATAGCTACTATTACAATAATTAAAGGACTTAAAAAATTTACTTTCTATTACCTAATTCCATCACTAAGTTTAAAAAGTCTATATCAGATAAAAAATTAATTTCTTATTTATATTTACTTATAAAATTTACAGTTTTAAATCGAAGTATTAAATTTATGATTTATTTTAATTGTATTTGAATGATACATTTAATTTACTTTGATCGAAAGGAGTAATATAAGTCATATTAAGATATTTGTTTTCGAAATATTTAGTGTAGAATAGTAAATTTAATAATATATAGCTATTATTACAAGTATTTATTCAACAAAATAAAACTTTATTTCTATTGTCTTATTCCATCAATAAGATTAAGTCTATATCTGGTAAAAAAAAATTTTCTGATTTACATTTATTTAAAAAAGCTTTACTTATAAAATTTATATTTTTAAAATTTAATTTTGATTATATTTTCTAAGACTTATATTTGAATACAGGTAACCCTCGATTAACACGGTACTTGAATAACACGATTTCGCTTTAACACGGTTAAAATATCGCGGCACACCCTTGTCTAACACGATATTTTTCAGCACGGTTTTGATTTTACACGGCTTCAAAATTGATGAAAACCCTTAATTAACACGGTTTCAAAATTCAAATTTTTACAATCTTAGTTGACTTGTTGGTGTTATATCAACATTTAATGCATACTACATCAGGCGAACGTTTAAAAAAATTTTAGATGAAATGGACTCAGATTCTAGCTTAACCGTCAGTCAAGTATGAAAGAACTTTACAATTTTGGACTGTGTAAAATTAGTTGCTTTGGCTGTAGAGGAATTACAACCTTCCACATTAAACGGTAGCTTGAAACCTATATGACCTGAAGTGGTTCTACTTAATAATAGAATTCAACCAGTGGTGGATAAATATCGTGCTATTGTCGATTTCGCTCATTCCTTAGGCGGAGAAGGATTTGAAGATTTGGCCATTCGGGATGTGGAAGAATTGCTAGGCGAACCAAAATATTTTGGAACCAACCCCATGAATTGTATTAATGGTTAGTCTCGATTAACACGATTTTGATTAGCACGGAGTATTCTTGGAACCAAACTACCGTGTTAATCGAGGGTTACCTGTATTTAACTTATTTTGAATGAAAAGGGTAATATATATATTATTATCTTTTATGATAATTTTTTTTTTGAAATACATAATGCAAATTAAAAAATTTTAGTAATAATTTGCAATTATTTTAGTCAAAAATTAAAAAAAAGACCTATTCCATATTTCTTAATCAAATACCATTCACAGCTTGTTATGTAATAAAATAGACGCGGCTTGTTATGTAATAAAATAGTTTAAATTACATATCCTTCTCACTTATATTCCCACGATTCTCAATCTTCCATTAATTAATCATTTGTATCCACAGGATTTTTCATTTGTATCCCCTCGATTTTCCATTAATTATTCACTTATATCCCCCAATTTTCCATTAATTATTCACTTATATCCCCCCAATTTTCCATTAATTATTCACCTATATTCTTATGATTTTCCATTAATTATTCCCCACAGATATTTCTTTTAAGATTTTTTTTTTATTAAATTTATGAATTTTATGAAATAATTTTAAATAAATTCAATTAATATACTTCCATTCTTATCAACCTTCCCAGCACATTCAATGATCCATTAATAAATTATTCTACCAATTATTTTCACCCATTTGAATTTATCATCGAGTAATGAATAATTTCCTCACTTTAATGAAGATTCTTACCCCTTTCATTGTTAATTTTATCAAAGTTTAAAGAATATTTCTCTTTTCATTGCTTACCACTTTAGAATTTTTATCGAAATTTATGATAATTTGACTAATTCAATGAAAATTTGAATGAGTTAATTAATATATACTCTGAGTTTATCCGACAAAATATTCTGTCCCCCTATGGGTATTGCTCACAAGGGTACTACTCACATTCAACATGTCGTAAGTGTATTAGTCGTAAAGGTATTTAATGCTTTTATTAAATAATTATTTAGACAAATTTGAGGTTTAAGGCATTCATTGATAATTTTTAGAGTTGATGGTTTAGTAAATATTCAAGTAAATTTCTATAATTTTTGTGAATTTTTATCGTTTTTTTATTGTGAATTTTTATCGTTTTTTGTGAATTTCTATTATTTTTGCGGATTTCTATTATTTTCCGTAATTTTTGTGATTATCTGTAATTTTTGTGGATATCTATCATTTTTGTGAATTTTTATCGTTTTTTTGTGAATTTCTATTATTTTTGCAGATTTCTATCATTTTTGTGAATATCCCTAATTTTTTGTGAATATCTGTAATTTAATGCTAATTCTAAGGTAAATTTAATTAATTTCTTGATAATTGGATGTATTTTTATTGACTTGTTTTTTAATTTTAAATAAAAATTTATTTTTAACGAGGTTAATAATTAGAGTTTTTACAATAATCAAGTGATAGAATAAATTTTGATGAGGATATTGAATAATTTTCTAAGAATTTCATGTTGACTGATTAAAAGTTATAATGGTGATAAATTTAATTGATAAATTTAATTAATTTCTTGATAATTAGTGGTATTTTATTGAATAGTTTTTAAATAATAATTAATTTCAAGTGATAGAATAAATTTTTAATGATAAGTTTGTAATATATTTCACTAAATAATTTTTTCAATAATTTTCTAAGAATATTTACTCATTGATGAACTTTAAAAAACATGAGCTAAGAAACTAGTTAACTTTATCAATAACTTAAAATTTACTTGATAATTATTGTAGGATATACAGAAATTTAGTTTGCTGTTATTGCTTGAAAATGATTGGTTGAATCGATGAAGAATTATAATCAAACAATATATTTCATCTCCAGTATTTGATGGTAAATATTTGTAGAAAATATTGATTTTTGATCTTTTAGTGAACTCTTACTACATAGCTACTAAATTATTTCAATGGAAGAATATTTGGTGTCTGTAACAATTAAGTCATATTTTTGGAGTTCTCTAAGGATTTTAAGAGGATTGAGTGAATTAAAGGAGGATTCAAGTGGATAGAATTGAAGGATATATTCGGTTAGATGTTTAAAAGGGTAGAAATATTTGGTGAGAGATCGGATAAGATGGGATATTGTCGGTTAGATTTAATGAGAGATCGGATAAGGTGGGAAAATATGATCTTTTGAGGGGATATAGTCGGTTAAATTTAATGAGGGATGGGTTAAGATGGGAATATATCATTGTAAGGGAGATATAGTCGATTGACTTAAATGAGAGATCGGTTAAGATGGGAAAATATGATCTTTTAAGGGAGATATAGTCGATTAAATTTAATGAGAGATGGGTTTAGATGGGAATAAATCATTGTAAGGGAGATATAGTCGATTTAATTTAATGAAGGATGGGTTAAGATGGGAATATATCATTGAAAGGGAAATGTTGGTAAAATATCAATGTTTTAAGGGAAATGTCAATACATTAGTTATGAATCAATAATAATTATATTGTTTTATTAGGTTGTGATTAATGCACAGTAAATTAATTTAGAACAATGTTTTATTAAGTATGGATAATGATCGATTTACTTGGTTTTGATAATGAAATCTTTACAGATAATTGGGATTGATATCAACTTTAAATTATTTTTATCTTTATTTAGGTGGACAACGACAAAAGTTGACCATTTGAAGAAATATATTTTATTGAATGGATAAATTTAATCTTTCAATGGGTTATATTTATTTTAAATTTCGGGTACAGTGATTTACAAAAATTTACAGTGATTAACAAAAATTTAATTATAACTGGTTTTATCAATAGTGAAATATGTATGATAATAGGAATTAAAGTTAGAATTATAGTCATTTAAAGGGGATTTTAAGCAATCTTATTAATCTGAGGGGAATATATGACCTTTTACGGGTACTTATCGATAAGATACCAATCTTTAAAGATAGAGGTATTTCAGGGATATTTGATGCTTTTTAGATGATTTTAATGAATTATTTGTAATAATATGAATTAAGGGTAGAAATATAGTCATTTAAGGGATTTTAAGGAATCTTGTTAGTTTGAGGTGAATATATGATATTTAACAAGTACTTATCGATAAGATACTAATCTTTAAAAATAGAGATATTTCAGGCGAAATGATTCTTTTTAGATGATTTTATTAGAGAATTCGCTTGAATATACCAATTATTGTCATTTGAATGAATTTTCTGGTTTGTTAGTTTTCTAGTCTCTTTTGGAATTTAATGATAATTATTTTTATTGTAGATTGATGACATTGATAATTTTAATGAATTTATACTGATTTTTGAATATTTTGAGCATTCAGTCAATCAATTTGAGTACATGTATTATTTTTAAAAAAAATAATTAAAATTAATTTTATTTCAATTAATTTATTCAATCTAAATCAATTATCTACTAAATCTTATCTTATTAATTTATTATCTTAGTTGATTCAACTTGAATGATCAGTATTTTTTTATTTACTGGATGATTAATGAATAGAATTCTTTCTTGTCTATTAATTAAATTTTTATGATATTTATTTTGAGTAAATTTAAATTTTTGCAATTATTTAATCAATTTTTACCAAGTTATTGATGTCTTGAGTTCAATTAATTTTCCATCTAATTTTTCAAGTGATGAGTATTTTTCTTTTAAAGATCAATTTGTTAGTACATAGTTGTTGGTTGTAGGTAGTTGGTTGTTAGTACTTGGTAGTTGGTAGTTGGTATCTGATTGACTTTTTAGATTTTGATAAGAAGATAGTGTATGTGATGAAGAATATTTTGTATTTAATTGCTATTATTTTTATGTGTGGTTAGTTGATTGTTGGTATCTAGTTGTTGGTATCTTGTATTTAATAGTTGGTAGAGTGTTGTTTACTGATTGTTGTTATATAGTTGTAGGTTGATAATGCTTAGTAACAGGTTGATGTTGGTTGTATGTACTTGGTATCAGGTAACTGGTTGTTAGTACATGGTAGTTAATTAATGAGTAGGTGGTGGTTGAGTGTTACCAATAGCCTTACGACCAGTACCTTTACGACTAATACCCTTACGACCAGTACCCTTACGACCAGTACCCTTAGGGGGTCAAAACATCCTGTCGGATAAACTCAGAGTATATATAATAAAACTGATCAACAATAAGTATTTATTGAATGTGATTTTTACTTTGCAATAATAAGTTATCATTTAAAAGAAGATGTTTTTGTAAATTAGAATTCATTAGTATTTCATTGTAATTTAAATTATTTTGAATTTCACGTGGTGTTTTAAAGTGATTGAGTTGTGGTTTTTTTGATGAAAATCAACATGTTTGTTAAATTTAGACATTTTGAAAAGGTTTTCTATTGATTGTAATTAAACATATTTTTGAAGACAGATAAAAAATTAATTTAAAAGCATTTCATAAAATACAATAAAGAATACTTAGTTGGTTGTTAGTAACTAGTTGTAGGTATCTGGTTGTTTGAGAGTTAGTTAGTACGTGGTATCTTGTTCAAAGTATTTGTTAGCATCTAGTTAAAAATATTTAGTAACCGATTGTTGGGAACTGTTGAATTATTATTATTATTATTATTATTATTATTATTATTATTATTATTATTATTATTATTATTATTATTATTATTATTATTATTATTATTATTATTATTATTCCATTAAAATTTCCATTAAAAATTAACTTAAAAAATTATTTCATTAAAATTAACTTAAAAAATTTTACATTTAAAATTAACTTAAAAAAAATTTCCATTTAAATTTTCATTAAAAATTACATTTCTCAAAAAAGTTGGTGGTTATTCAATCTTTTGATAATAAATTTAAAAATCTTACTTTAATTTACTTATTTAGCTTTAATTTAAAATTTGAACCATTGGTTACTTAATTTTAAATTTTGAACCTTAATTTTCCTTAATTTATCCTTAATTTACCTAATTATTCTTTATTTCTTAATTTTACACCATAATTTACTAAACAACTAATTATAACCCTTATTTTCATATTTAACTAATAATTTCATGTGGTCATTGATTAATTGACGAAGATTTGCATCTAAAATTAACATTGGAAATCCCTGAAAATCTTCATCTTAAATTAACTTTAACTTTAATATTTTAGATCATTGATTAGTTAATTTAAAAATTAAACATTATTTTACCTATTTAACTAATAATTTCACGTGGTCATCTGGTTGTTAGTACTTGGTATCTAGTTGACAGTGCTTAGTATCTAGTTGTTAGTAGTTGGTTGATAATGCTTAGTACCTGGTTGTTAGTTGATTGTTGGTACTTGGTAGGTGGTAGCTAGTTGTTAGCTGGTTTTTGTTGGTTGTAGGTAGTTGGTTGATAATGCTTAGTACCTGGTTGTTGTTGGTTGTATGGACTTGGTAGGTGGTAGCTAGTTGGTTGTAGGTACTTAGTAGTTCGTTGATGATGCTTAGTAGTTGGTAATTAATGCTTAGTACCTGGTTGATGTTGGTTTGTATGTACTTGGTAGGTGGTTGTAGGTACTTAGTAGCAGGTAACTGGTTGTTAGTACTTGGTACCTAGTACCTAGTTAGCTGGTTGTAACTAGTTAATGGGTAGGTGGTAGCTAGTTGGTAGGTGGTTGTAGCTAGTTAATAGGTAGGTGGTTGTAGGTACTTAGTTGTTGGTAGTTAGTTATTGTTGGTACTTAATAGTTGGTTAATAATGCTTAGTACCTGGTTGTTGACGGCTGTGAGTAGTTGGTATCTGGTAACTAGTTGTTAGTATGTGGTTGTAGGTACTTGGTAGGTGGTAGTTAGTTGTTGTCGGTTGTTAGTACTTGGTACCTAGTTGGTTGCTTGTTTTTGGTTGTTAGTACTTGTTAGATGGTTGTAGATACTTAGTATCAGGTAACTAGTTGTTAGTAACTAGTTGTAGGTACTTGGTATCTGGTAATTGGTTGTAAGTATCTGGTTGTTTGAGAGTTATTTAGTACGTGGTATCATGTTGAAAGTATTTGGTAGCAGGTAACTGATTGTAAGTACTTGGTAGCAGGTTGTTAGTAACTAGTTGTAGGTATCTGATTGTTAATACATGTTCATAAGTTACTGGTTGTTGGTACTAAGTTGTTGGTTTGTTGTTGAATTATTATTAAAATTTGTCTTTGAAAAATATTTCATAGAAATTTTCATTAAAAATTATCTTAAAAATTTCCATCTAAAATTATCATTGAAAAATATTTCATAAAAATTTCCATTAAAAATTAACTTAAAAAATTATTCCATAAAAATTTCTATTAAAAATTACTTAAAAATTATTTCATAAAAATTTTCATTAAAAAATTTCAATTCTCAAACACCTTCTATTATTTCAACTTTTTGTTAATAAATTTTAAAATCTTACTTTAATTTACTTATTACATTACTTATTTAAAAATTATTACTTTAATTTACTTATTTAACTTTAATTTAAAATTTTTGACCATTGATTACTTAATTTTAAAATTTGGACCTTAATTAACTTTAATTTAATTTTTTAGAACCTTAATTTAGTTATTTGAGCCCATTCATTACTTTAATTTAAAAATTTGAACCATAATTTACTTTAATTCAAAAATTTGGACCATTATTTACTTTAATTGAAAAATTTGAACCTTAATTTACTTTAATTTAATTTTTTAGAACCATAATTAA
>CAUHTR010003428.1:0-12676 GCA_959609185.1 Schmidtea polychroa
ATTATATGGGAGTAGTATGATTGGGGCCATTCCGGCCAGGGGCCCTCCCGGCCACATATACCCCCTCCCCCTCCCCCCCCCCGGGAAAAATTTTTTTTTAAAAATAAAAGGTCAAGGTCATTTATTTTTTTTTAAATTTAATTTTTTGTTTTAATTAATTGGCCGGGAGGGCCCCTACTTTTTTTCATCCCAAAAATTAATGTTCCCGCCAACGGATTTTATTGGACGATACCTCATTTTAAAGCTCAGTCCAAGACCTTTCGAATGAGCTATAGGTATCTGATATATCTTTAATAGTTTTAATGTTATTAACAATTGATGACCACCATCTTTTCAACGTTAAATTATTATTATTATTCAAAATATTATTAATTGGCCGGGCGGGCTCCTACTTTTTTCATCCCAAAAGTTATCGTTCCCATTATCCGAATTTATTAATCGATAGCTTATTTTGAAGCTTAGTCTAAGACCTTTCAATTGAGCCATAGAAGGTATCATCATCATTAACATCGGTAAAGTTATTAAAGTTTTCCCGAGACCATTTTTCAAGGTCATTTATTTTTCAAAATATTATTATTTTCAAGGTCATTTATTTTTTCAAGGTCATTTATTTTTTCAAGGTCATTTAATTTTTCAAGGTCATATTTTAAAATTTAAATGTACAGAGTTCCCGGCAACGATAATTATTCAACGATAGCTCATTTTAAAGCCCGGTCCAAGACCTTTCGATTGATCCATAGAAGGTATCATCATCATTAATATTGACAAAGTTATTAACAATTGATGACCACCATCTTTTCAACGTTAAATTATTATTATTATTCAAAATATTATTAATTGGCCGGGCGGGCTCACACTTTTTTCCATCCCAAAAGTTATCGTTCCCATTATCCAAATTTATTAATTGATAGCTTATTTTGAAGCTTGGTGCAAGACCTTTCGAATGAACTATTGCAGGTATCATCATCATCAAAATTGACAAAGTTATTAACGTTTACCCGAGACCATTTTTCAAGGTCAAATTTTAAACAAAGACATATGACTCATCCAAGGTCATTCCCAAGGTCATATGACTCATCGTGATGACTCATCAAGGTCAAGGTCAAGGTTGTTTTTTTTTTAATTTAATTTTTTGTTTTAATTAAGTAATCATTTTATTTTCAAGGTCATTTAATTTTCAAGGTCATTTAATTTTCAAGGTCAAGGTCATTTATTATTATTATTATTATAATAATTATTATTATTATTATTATTATTATTATTATTATTATTATTATTATTATTATTATTATTATTATTATTATTATTATTATTATATACTCCTATTCTATCCGACAAAATATTCTGTTCCCCTATGGGTATTGCTCACAAAGGTACTGCTCACAATCAACATGTCGCAAATTATTTTCAAATACAATTTCAAAGTATTATTATTATTATTATTATTATTATTATTATTATTATTATTATTATTATTATTATCATTATTATCATTATTATTATTATTATTATTATTATTATTATTATTATTATTATTATTATTATTATTATTATTATTATTATTATTATTATTATTATTGCAAATATTAGTCAAAAACATAAAATATTTTTACACACACACACAACCCATTAACCATTATTATTATCAATATTAGTGAAAACCTAAAATATTTTTACACACACAACCCATTAACAATTATTATTATCAATATTAGTGAAAAACCTAAAATATTTTTTTACACAACCCATTAAACTTTATTATTATTATTATTATTATTATTATTATTATTATTATTATAATTATTATTATTATTATTATTATTATAATTATTATAATTAGTCAAAAACCTGAAATAATTTTACACACTAAGTTATGGGTAGAGAATTATTATATGTTTGCAGTATTCTGTGTTTGCCTTTACATGAAAATTTCAATAAGGAGCGATAATTTTACACATACATTCTATATACACATACCTTGTTTAACATGGGTGTATATACTCCTAGTCTATCCGACAAAATATTCTGTCCACCTATGGGTATTGCTAGCAAGGGTACTACTCACATTCAACATGTCGCAAGGGTATATTAATTAAAGTTAGTAAATAAAACCTATCACACATACTATTTAAACGATAAAAATCAAGACAAGAGAGGACAAGATAAAGTTTATGCATTTAGTATTGCCAGGCCTAATGAGCAGTGACCAAATATCTGTGCCTGAAAGACACGCTGGATATTTGTTCGCGTCCACAAGGGTCGTCTGTGCCTCCCCCAAGTGGGGTCAGAAGCACCTGGGCATTATAGCTTTCCGTACGGAACATTACGCCTAGCATGGGTAGTCAACTACCAACACATTCGAAGCGTATAATTTCAAAATGCATGCGTCATTGGCACTATAACCAAATTAATTAATGTTTTCACTAACACAAATATATATTTACAGAGGCCTCCCACTAGTTGGATTACAACCGCCCACCACGACGATCAGCTTGTAAATATATATTAATTAAGGGATTAAGAGGACCCACCCAACCCTATTATATTTAATTTACAAAAGGTTTCTGCTGGTAATCTATCTCAAAATATCATCTCCATCGAGCCATTTGATAGTGATTTCATGGAATACATCTTGCAAATTGGACGTGTTTTCTGTTGCTGCGTCAACTATCATTGCTAAAATTTATATTGATTTAAAAGCAATTAACTTACATTATCTAACATTTTATCATCACAAGCTTGATAAATTAGGCAACTGTTATTTGTGGTATACTTTATCAATATCATTTCCCACCATAAAACACAGATACCTAAATATAATATATATATATTTTAAAGAATTAATTCATGTCTTACATTAATAATAATATTCTTCAGGCAGTACTTTACTTAATTGCTAAAACATCGGTTTTCCCATTTTTCTTGACATTCGTTGAAAGTTTACATAATTTAAGTCTGATAATTCATGTTGAAGGACACCCACAATCAACTAATTCATTTAAAAAATCCAGAACATAGCAATGTTTCACCATTTTGCCTGGTTCATCTTCTTCATAATCATATAATTCATGTTTTAATAAGAAATCTCTAAATCTAAAAACTATAACTCTTTAGTGTTTCACCATTTAGTTCATCTTCTTCATAATTCATTTTCTTCATTACTAAGGAAAACAATTAAAATATTTTAGTAAATTCTTTATTTACTTACTTTATGGATACTAAAACGAAAGAAATAAAGTTATATGAAAAGTTTATTTAAATAATTTAAATTTAGTATTTAAAAATATTTAAACAATTTAGTTATTTAAGTATATTTAAACATTATTATATAGTATATTTTTATATAATATTATAATTTTATGTATTCTAAATTTATTAATAAATACAGTATAATTTTATATAATATTATGTACACTTATATATCCTTCATTTAATTTTTTAAATTCAAAAATGAGGATTCTTTGAATTAAAAAATATTCTGTTAGTATTTCCAGGCAGTAAACAACGAATTCAATATTTAAAATCTTAATTTTCATGTATTTAGGTTTGTGGCCAGAAGTTAATCGCCATCTAATCGTTTGTTCTCAATTTCGCTCATTTTTGTTCAAAACATTCAGGAGAGTTGTTATCTGGAAAGTTTCTTTTAGCTCAGTTTTGTTAAAATACTCACGGTATTCTTGAAAGATGTGACACTGGAAATAAATTAACAATGGGTGGTCATTCATACATGTTGTTGGTCTAAGCTGTCGATTTATTTAGAAATATTAAAAACATTTACGGTATCATTCTGTAAAATAATATAGTATGTTTTAGTTAATTTATAAATAACAGTATTTTGATATATCAATAAAGACCATATACTCCGAGTTTATCCGACAAAATATTCTGTCCCCCTATGGGTACTGGTCACATTCTACATGTCGCAATATTAATCATTTAGAAATTCTTAGGTAATTTAGTGAGATGATCGTGAATATTTTAAATGTAACTTTATACTTATTTCGAGCAACTAATTTATTGGTTAACTTTGTAGTCATTTAAAGCAAAAGGTATTCATCTAATGTTCGTTACAATAGTTAGTAATATGAGAAAAACATGGTCATTATTCATTGATAATTTTAAATTTTTTTATCATTTGGAGTAAATTTGTTTGAGGCAAAAATACGGTTATCATTTAACCAAATAAGGTGCTTATTAGTTAGAAATATAGGGTTATAATTATTTTCTAATTTAATGAGATGGACATTGGGTGTAATATATCTTTGTGAGAAATATATGGTTAACCTTTTTAAATAGGGATTTTTGAGTAACCAAAACAGGGATATTTTATGCAAATAATTTAAGAATATTGGTTAACTTTGTCATTTTTAGTCATTTAAAATAATATTTAGCAAAGGTAATTTAGCAAAATATCATTGAAAGATTTATCCATCCGATAATAATATTCCTTCAATAGATTTTACATTTAATATTCAACCGATTTAATTTCTAGAAATCTAATTAAAATCATAAAATTCCTTCAATAAAGATCAATTTTCTTTAGCTGTTTTCCAATTCTTAGTTAATATTTCTCAAGCTTTGTCAACGATATCCCCAAAATGAATAAAATAACTTCTTAAGTAAAATAATTTAAAGCAATAACCTTTGATATCAATTAATTCTAAAGATTTCAAATATTTCATTGTGAAAACCAAGTAAATTGATCATTAACCATTAATAAAACAGTGGATAATTAATAAAAAACTGGTTCTAAAACATAAATTATTGTGCAATAACATTCATCACAACCTCTAAAACGATATAATTTCACAGGAACTATTATTAATTCATAGCTAAATACTGACTATTTCCCTTTAAAATTTTACCAATAAGAACATTGTCGATTTAAATAGAGATTTCAAACATTACCACCTTAACTGATCCCTCACCAAATATTTCTATCATTTTAAACACCCCCTTAAAAATCATCTATTACCATCTTAACCAACCGACTTTAATATATCAGACCTTTAATATATCAATTCTCTTAAAATCCATAGAAAATTCTTCAAAATATGAATTTTATTTAATTGTTACAGACATCCTTCCATTGAAATAATTTAGTATCTAAATTCATGTAGTAAGAACCCATTAAAAAATCAAAATTTACTCAAATCAATATTTTCTACAAATATTTCACCATATTTACCATCAAATACCTAACTAAAGATGATAATATCTCATTGATTGATCATAATTCTTCATCGATTCAACTAATTATAGCCATTATAACATGATATATCTTTCAAACTAAATCACAAATTTCAGTATATTTTACATTAATTTTCAAGTAGATTTCAAATATATCATCATCGTGAAAAAATTAGATGGTTTCAACTTTAGATTTTCAATATTTTAAAGTTCATCAATGTGTAAATATTCTTAGAAAATATATGAAAAATTATTTAGTCAAATTATCATTACAAAGTCATCATCATCATCAAAATTAATTTTTATTTAAAATTTAAAACAAGTCAATAAAATATAGCAAATTATCAAGAAAATAACTAAATTTGTCTTAGAATTAACACTAAAACCTTAAATTTTTAAATATTCTTTCAATTAACATGAAATTCACAAAAAATGTTAGTAAAATCCCGCTAACTCTAAAAAATTATCAATGAATTTAATGCCAAATAATAACCAAAAATTTGCCTAAATAAAATCATTAAAACACAACAGTACCTTTACGACCAGTACCCTTACGAGAAGTACCAATTGTGAACAGTACCCATAGAGGGAGAAAATATCTTGTCGGATAAACTCAGAGTATATATAATAAAACGAATTAACAATAACTCCATCAAATTGAATCAGTCAAATTAACACAAATTTTGATAAAAAATCTTATTCTAAAATGGTAAGAAGCGTAAAGTCGAAAGATAATTTTAATAACACAGAGTTAAAATTAACAATATTATTCTCAGGTGGTAAGAATCTTCATTAAAGTGAGGAAATTATAAAAACTACCAAATGCTATAAAATATTTAAACGAATTTAGTTTTGTTGTTTTATGACTTTCGGTTATATTTGAGTAAGTTTTCGATTGTCCCTTTTAACTTTCAGTGCTCATTTTCATTAAAAAGAGTAATATATCTTAAATTATCTTTTAGAATATTTGTTTTTGAAATATTTAGTGTAAAATAGTAAATTTAATAATAAATTGCTAATATTAAAGGACTTAATCAAAATTTAAAATATGAATTTATCATAATTACTCTGTCAAATACCCTTCACGGTTTCTTATGTAATAAAATAATCATTTGGGGATTAAATACTTTATTAAATAAAAGTTTATCACATTATTAAAATATTTTAATTCGTTAGTAGCTCATATAATAGAAATCATTTTATTTATATATCCTCATCACTTATAGCCGCCGATTCTCGATTTCCCACTAATTATTATCATTTATATTCTCCCGGCAAATATTTCTTTTAAAATTGTATTAAATATTTTTTATTAAAGTGAACGTTTTTATGAATTTTTATGAATTTTATGAAATAATTTTAAATAAATACAATTAATATATATCCATGCCACTTCTCTGTATATTTTCATTGACCTTCCATAATCCAATAATGAATAATTCTAACACTTATTTTAACCCCTTTGAAGTTTATTATTAATTTATGACAGAATAATAAATAATTTCCTCACTTTAATGAAGATTCTTACCACCTGAGAATAATATTGTTAATTTTAACTCTGTGTTATTAAAATTATCTTTCGACTTTACGCTTCTTACCATTTTAGAATAAGATTTTTTATCAAAATTTGTGTTAATTTGACTGATTCAATTTGATGGAGTTATTGTTAATTCGTTTTATTATATATACTCTGAGTTTATCCGACAAGATATTTTCTCCCTCTATGGGTACTGTTCACAATTGGTACTTCTCGTAAGGGTACTGGTCGTAAAGGTACTGTTGTGTTTTAATGATTTTATTTAGGCAAATTTTTGGTTATTATTTGGCATTAAATTCATTGATAATTTTTTAGAGTTAGCGGGATTTTACTAACATTTTTTGTGAATTTCATGTTAATTGAAAGAATATTTAAAAATTTAAGGTTTTAGTGTTAATTCTAAGACAAATTTAGTTAATTTCTTGATAATTTGCTATATTTTATTGACTTGTTTTAAATTTTAAATAAAAATTAATTTTGATGATGATGATGACTTTGTAATGATAATTTGACTAAATAATTTTTCATATATTTTCTAAGAATATTTACACATTGATGAACTTTAAAATATTGAAAATCTAAAGTTGAAACCATCTAATTTTTTCACGATGATGATATATTTGAAATCTACTTGAAAATTAATGTAAAATATACTGAAATTTGTGATTTAGTTTGAAAGATATATCATGTTATAATGGCTATAATTAGTTGAATCGATGAAGAATTATGATCAATCAATGAGATATTATCATCTTTAGTTAGGTATTTGATGGTAAATATGGTGAAATATTTGTAGAAAATATTGATTTGAGTAAATTTTGATTTTTTAATGGGTTCTTACTACATGAATTTAGATACTAAATTATTTCAATGGAAGGATGTCTGTAACAATTAAATAAAATTCATATTTTGAAGAATTTTCTATGGATTTTAAGAGAATTGATATATTAAAGGTCTGATATATTAAAGTCGGTTGGTTAAGATGGTAATAGATGATTTTTAAGGGGGTGTTTAAAATGATAGAAATATTTGGTGAGGGATCAGTTAAGGTGGTAATGTTTGAAATCTCTATTTAAATCGACAATGTTCTTATTGGTAAAATTTTAAAGGGAAATAGTCAGTATTTAGCTATGAATTAATAATAGTTCCTGTGAAATTATATCGTTTTAGAGGTTGTGATGAATGTTATTGCACAATAATTTATGTTTTAGAACCAGTTTTTTATTAATTATCCACTGTTTTATTAATGGTTAATGATCAATTTACTTGGTTTTCACAATGAAATATTTGAAATCTTTAGAATTAATTGATATCAAAGGTTATTGCTTTAAATTATTTTACTTAAGAAGTTATTTTATTCATTTTGGGGATATCGTTGACAAAGCTTGAGAAATATTAACTAAGAATTGGAAAACAGCTAAAGAAAATTGATCTTTATTGAAGGAATTTTATGATTTTAATTAGATTTCTAGAAATTAAATCGGTTGAATATTAAATGTAAAATCTATTGAAGGAATATTATTATCGGATGGATAAATCTTTCAATGATATTTTGCTAAATTACCTTTGCTAAATATTATTTTAAATGACTAAAAATGACAAAGTTAACCAATATTCTTAAATTATTTGCATAAAATATCCCTGTTTTGGTTACTCAAAAATCCCTATTTAAAAAGGTTAACCATATATTTCTCACAAAGATATATTACACCCAATGTCCATCTCATTAAATTAGAAAATAATTATAACCCTATATTTCTAACTAATAAGCACCTTATTTGGTTAAATGATAACCGTATTTTTGCCTCAAACAAATTTACTCCAAATGATAAAAAAATTTAAAATTATCAATGAATAATGACCATGTTTTTCTCATATTACTAACTATTGTAACGAACATTAGATGAATACCTTTTGCTTTAAATGACTACAAAGTTAACCAATAAATTAGTTGCTCGAAATAAGTATAAAGTTACATTTAAAATATTCACGATCATCTCACTAAATTACCTAAGAATTTCTAAATGATTAATATTGCGACATGTAGAATGTGACCAGTACCCATAGGGGGACAGAATATTTTGTCGGATAAACTCGGAGTATATGGTCTTTATTGATATATCAAAATACTGTTATTTATAAATTAACTAAAACATACTATATTATTTTACAGAATGATACCGTAAATGTTTTTAATATTTCTAAATAAATCGACAGCTTAGACCAACAACATGTATGAATGACCACCCATTGTTAATTTATTTCCAGTGTCACATCTTTCAAGAATACCGTGAGTATTTTAACAAAACTGAGCTAAAAGAAACTTTCCAGATAACAACTCTCCTGAATGTTTTGAACAAAAATGAGCGAAATTGAGAACAAACGATTAGATGGCGATTAACTTCTGGCCACAAACCTAAATACATGAAAATTAAGATTTTAAATATTGAATTCGTTGTTTACTGCCTGGAAATACTAACAGAATATTTTTTAATTCAAAGAATCCTCATTTTTGAATTTAAAAAATTAAATGAAGGATATATAAGTGTACATAATATTATATAAAATTATACTGTATTTATTAATAAATTTAGAATACATAAAATTATAATATTATATAAAAATATACTATATAATAATGTTTAAATATACTTAAATAACTAAATTGTTTAAATATTTTTAAATACTAAATTTAAATTATTTAAATAAACTTTTCATATAACTTTATTTCTTTCGTTTTAGTATCCATAAAGTAAGTAAATAAAGAATTTACTAAAATATTTTAATTGTTTTCCTTAGTAATGAAGAAAATGAATTATGAAGAAGATGAACTAAATGGTGAAACACTAAAGAGTTATAGTTTTTAGATTTAGAGATTTCTTATTAAAACATGAATTATATGATTATGAAGAAGATGAACCAGGCAAAATGGTGAAACATTGCTATGTTCTGGATTTTTTAAATGAATTAGTTGATTGTGGGTGTCCTTCAACATGAATTATCAGACTTAAATTATGTAAACTTTCAACGAATGTCAAGAAAAATGGGAAAACCGATGTTTTAGCAATTAAGTAAAGTACTGCCTGAAGAATATTATTATTAATGTAAGACATGAATTAATTCTTTAAAATATATATATATTATATTTAGGTATCTGTGTTTTATGGTGGGAAATGATATTGATAAAGTATACCACAAATAACAGTTGCCTAATTTATCAAGCTTGTGATGATAAAATGTTAGATAATGTAAGTTAATTGCTTTTAAATCAATATAAATTTTAGCAATGATAGTTGACGCAGCAACAGAAAACACGTCCAATTTGCAAGATGTATTCCATGAAATCACTATCAAATGGCTCGATGGAGATGATATTTTGAGATAGATTACCAGCAGAAACCTTTTGTAAATTAAATATAATAGGGTTGGGTGGGTCCTCTTAATCCCTTAATTAATATATATTTACAAGCTGATCGTCGTGGTGGGCGGTTGTAATCCAACTAGTGGGAGGCCTCTGTAAATATATATTTGTGTTAGTGAAAACATTAATTAATTTGGTTATAGTGCCAATGACGCATGCATTTTGAAATTATACGCTTCGAATGTGTTGGTAGTTGACTACCCATGCTAGGCGTAATGTTCCGTACGGAAAGCTATAATGCCCAGGTGCTTCTGACCCCACTTGGGGGAGGCACAGACGACCCTTGTGGACGCGAACAAATATCCAGCGTGTCTTTCAGGCACAGATATTTGGTCACTGCTCATTAGGCCTGGCAATACTAAATGCATAAACTTTATCTTGTCCTCTCTTGTCTTGATTTTTATCGTTTAAATAGTATGTGTGATAGGTTTTATTTACTAACTTTAATTAATATACCCTTGCGACATGTTGAATGTGAGTAGTACCCTTGCTAGCAATACCCATAGGTGGACAGAATATTTTGTCGGATAGACTAGGAGTATATACACCCATGTTAAACAAGGTATGTGTATATAGAATGTATGTGTAAAATTATCGCTCCTTATTGAAATTTTCATGTAAAGGCAAACACAGAATACTGCAAACATATAATAATTCTCTACCCATAACTTAGTGTGTAAAATTATTTCAGGTTTTTGACTAATTATAATAATTATAATAATAATAATAATAATTATAATAATAATAATAATAATAATAATAATAATAATAATAATAAAGTTTAATGGGTTGTGTAAAAAAATATTTTAGGTTTTTCACTAATATTGATAATAATAATTGTTAATGGGTTGTGTGTGTAAAAATATTTTAGGTTTTCACTAATATTGATAATAATAATGGTTAATGGGTTGTGTGTGTGTGTAAAAATATTTTATGTTTTTGACTAATATTTGCAATAATAATAATAATAATAATAATAATAATAATAATAATAATAATAATAATAATAATAATAATAATAATAATAATAATAATGATAATAATGATAATAATAATAATAATAATAATAATAATAATAATAATAATAATAATAATAATACTTTGAAATTGTATTTGAAAATAATTTGCGACATGTTGATTGTGAGCAGTACCTTTGTGAGCAATACCCATAGGGGAACAGAATATTTTGTCGGATAGAATAGGAGTATATAATAATAATAATAATAATAATAATAATAATAATAATAATAATAATAATAATAATAATAATAATAATAATAATAATAATTATTATAATAATAATAATAATAATGACCTTGACCTTGAAAATTAAATGACCTTGAAAATTAAATGACCTTGAAAATAAAATGATTACTTAATTAAAACAAAAAATTAAATTAAAAAAAAACAACCTTGACCTTGACCTTGATGAGTCATCACGATGAGTCATATGACCTTGGGAATGACCTTGGATGAGTCATATGTCTTTGTTTAAAATTTGACCTTGAAAAATGGTCTCGGGTAAACGTTAATAACTTTGTCAATTTTGATGATGATGATACCTGCAATAGTTCATTCGAAAGGTCTTGCACCAAGCTTCAAAATAAGCTATCAATTAATAAATTTGGATAATGGGAACGATAACTTTTGGGATGGAAAAAAGTGTGAGCCCGCCCGGCCAATTAATAATATTTTGAATAATAATAATAATTTAACGTTGAAAAGATGGTGGTCATCAATTGTTAATAACTTTGTCAATATTAATGATGATGATACCTTCTATGGATCAATCGAAAGGTCTTGGACCGGGCTTTAAAATGAGCTATCGTTGAATAATTATCGTTGCCGGGAACTCTGTACATTTAAATTTTAAAATATGACCTTGAAAAATTAAATGACCTTGAAAAAATAAATGACCTTGAAAAAATAAATGACCTTGAAAATAATAATATTTTGAAAAATAAATGACCTTGAAAAATGGTCTCGGGAAAACTTTAATAACTTTACCGATGTTAATGATGATGATACCTTCTATGGCTCAATTGAAAGGTCTTAGACTAAGCTTCAAAATAAGCTATCGATTAATAAATTCGGATAATGGGAACGATAACTTTTGGGATGAAAAAAAGTAGGAGCCCGCCCGGCCAATTAATAATATTTTGAATAATAATAATAATTTAACGTTGAAAAGATGGTGGTCATCAATTGTTAATAACATTAAAACTATTAAAGATATATCAGATACCTATAGCTCATTCGAAAGGTCTTGGACTGAGCTTTAAAATGAGGTATCGTCCAATAAAATCCGTTGGCGGGAACATTAATTTTTGGGATGAAAAAAAGTAGGGGCCCTCCCGGCCAATTAATTAAAACAAAAAATTAAATTTAAAAAAAAATAAATGACCTTGACCTTTTATTTTTAAAAAAAAATTTTTCCCGGGGGGGGAGGGGGAGGGGGTATATGTGGCCGGGAGGGCCCCTGGCCGGAATGGCCCCAATCATACTACTTATGGGGTTGCTTATTATAA
>CAUHTR010003431.1:0-46127 GCA_959609185.1 Schmidtea polychroa
CTTATTTTCAAACCAGCTTCTTGAATCTTTCGAAAAACTCTTTCTAGTCTTTTTTTATGTTCGATTTCATTGTCTGCAAATATAAGGATATCGTCTAAATAGACAATTGCTTCTCTCCAATTAAGATCACCCAAAACTTGAGTCATTAATTTTTGAAAAGTTGCTGGGGCAGCTGCAATTCCAAAAGGCATTCGGTTAAAACAATATTGACCATCTTTTGTTGAAAATGCAGTCTTTATTTTTGATTCCTCTTCTAATTCCACTTGATAATAAGCATTACCAAGATCGATAGTGCTAAATATCTGTGCTCCATTTAGGATATCCATCATCTCTTCAATATTTGGTATTGGAAATCGAGATCTCTCCGTAATTGCATTTAGTGCCCGAAAATCCAAACATATTCTAATATCTGATTTATTCTTTTTTAACACACATACCAATGGGCTATTCCACACCGAGTCACATTTTTTTATAATTCCTGCTTCTTCCATGTCTTTTAGCATGTCTTGTATTTTGTGAGCAATATGAATCGGCTGACGTCTAGGATTAATTGTCACTGGGCTACCTCTAGTAACTATCTTATGTTTAATTAACTGTGTTTTTCCTACATCTCATTTATTTTTCATGAATATATCCGAAAATTCTTTAAGTAATTTATTAATCGTTGGGTCGATAATTCCTTTCAAATTGTTTTCCTCTAAATTCATTAATTGATTTTTATTTACTTTAGTTACTGCCTGTAATTTAATATCAAAACAATTCATCATTTCTACGCCTGCAATTACGCTCGGGTTAGTCTTATTTGCCACAAAGAATCTTATTACCAATTCTAATCCCGAAATTCTCACTTTTAGTAATATTGTTCCTATGATTTTAAGTGTGCTCTCGTTTGCACATGTAACCATAATATTGGATTCCCCCTATTTTATCACGCATCTTTAATTTACTAACAACATCTTCGCTAATCACGTTTATTCTAGCCCCGGTATCCAAAAGACAATCAACTTTTACTTTATTTTCCAGCCAAATACCTACACTAGGTCTGCCATTCATTCTTTCGTAAACGAATTTAGGTGCAAAAGGTCTTTCTTTATTTTCATTAACTTTATTATTAATTATATCGATACTCATAATCTTATCAATTTTGTTATTAATTTCATAAAAACTATATTCAAAATAATTTTCAAAGTCAAAACATTCACAATCATTCATAATTACATCATTAATTTTTAAATCATCTTTAAATTCATTCATTACGGAAATCTTGAAATCACAAGCATTCAAATTCAAACATTCTGTGTCAACAATATACTTACTTAAACCAAATTTATGGCTCCTAGCAACTCCCTTGAAACTGGAGCCTCCCCTTTTAGCTGTTCGCAATCTTTTTGCATGTCATCCTGTTTAATCAGCTCTCCTTCCTCGTATTCGTAGTCGTATATCGCATTGCATTGTCTTCGATGTGGCCCTCTGTCTGAAGATTGGTATCTGCTTTGATAATGTCCTCTGGATCCAAATTGTTTTTGATTTCTATCATAATTTCTTCCGTTGTAATATGCTTCTGTTTTAACTGAATTTCTTCTGATGTCCCAACATTGATACTTGAAATGACCATTTTTGGAACAGTGAGAGCATTTTACGTATGGGCATTCTGCTCGAATATGTCCTTGCTCTCCACACGCCCAACATCTCTGCAGTTTAAATCGCCTGGTCCCGTTCTTCCAGTCACTTTTATTTGGCATATTGAAGTTCATGGCCTCATTGGTTCTAGAGTTAGAAAATATTGGCGTCTTATTCTGTTGGCACAACTGAGTTTTTCTCGGACTTTTGACTGTCTCCGCATATGATTTATTTTCATGTAGAGATGCTAAGGATTGTTCACTTGAAAGCTCTTTTTGAATTTCTTCCATTCTTGATATCACTTCCTTGGCCTTATCTACTGATTTAACTTCTCTTAATTTCAATTCTTTTTTGTTTCCATATCTTCTATTGCATTCTGCATTAAAAATAACATTAATGCCGGTTTTGTTAATTTGTGTCGAAGAACATTGTCGACGAGCTTTTCCACTTTATTGAAAAATTCGGTGCACGAGTCATTTCCTTTTCGATATCTTAAAGCTGCGTCTAGATCCATGGCTAGATTTTTCCTTGGCTCGAACGCTTTTCTTAATCTTTCTTCATAGCTTGAATAATCGCTCTGTACTTCTTCATATTTCTGGATCAAATCTACCGACAGAAAGGCCTTGGTAACAATTTCTTGAGTTTCTTGCGGTTGTTGAGTGAATTCGAAAAATCTCTTCAATTCCAAAATAAAAATGTCTAAATCACCATTTGGCAGCAATTGCTTAGGTGGCTTGATATAGTTCTGGAGTCCTGGCGTGGTCGCCATGTTAGAAGAAGACATAGTTTCACAGAAATCTTTATTCACTTCAAAAATCTAAACGGAACACACAATCGTTATACTATTTATAGTACATTGAATTGCGTAATCTACAAAAGGGAGAATTATTAGTTTAAGTGATACTGTTGACACAGAAGACAAACATACTTACTTAATTTAGTTATACAAGCATTCCCGCATCATTCAATAGATATCAAGGTCTAGTGACCTGGTTATGTAAGTAATTCGTTGGAAATTATTATATCATCTTACAGCGTAAATGCTTTTAAAAAATATCATTTCATCATACAGGTCTGTTGAAATGTCATCCAAAAATTTAATTTTAATCTTGTCGCACTGATTTTGCAATATGTCTTCATCAATGCTATTGAAGGTCCACAGGAATTTAAAATTATCACAAATTTTAATCATTCTTGAAAAGCGAGTTTGTAATGATTTTTGTAAAACTGAAATGATCTTATTGAATATTTGTTGATAATGCAACTCAACAGCTGCTTCATCAATAAACTTTCTTTTAATTTCAAATGATGCGTGAATGGAGAAATTTTCAGCATATTCCTTACTATGATCAACTTACTCATCACCTTTTCCCATCGCATTAATTTTATTGAATTAATTAGTGCATCTATATTCTCGGTCTCGGCGTCCAAAGTTGCATCTCTTGCTTCTAACAATAAATTTGTGTTTTGTACTTCTGTCAGTATAGGGAGCCAAATAGAATTCATGACCACCGTTTCATATCGAGATGTGAATTTTAAAAGCGACTTGCATGTATATTTGGATTCTGCAGATTGATTTAGATTCGAATCAACTTCTTTAAGGGCCAAATTTATCAGATTCAAAGAAGACACGATTGGTTTTGCGGCATTAAAACGAGCATACCATCTGGTTTTTGATACATTCGTAAGCGACTTGTTGCAGTGCTTCTTTAATATAGCCCAGCGAGATGTAAATGAAGAGAAAAAATTGAAGAGCATTTGAAATTTCACGAAATAGTACAGAATAATGTTGCATCATTTCCTACCAAATTAAGTGTATGATTTCCACAAGGAGAGACCATAAATTCAGGATTTGCCTCTTTAAGCCAAGCTTGAACGCCAATATTTATTCCTGATATTGAACTTGCGTTGTCAAAACTTCCAGCCACGCAATCTTTCATAATCAAACCTCGTTCCTCAAGAAGTTTCTCGATATTGATGGCAATTTGTTTTCCAGTTTTTCCGTAAAACTCGTCAAAACAAATAAATCTTTCTTGGATCAATGAATTTGACTGCAGGTCAACATAACGTATGACTATCGAAAACTGTTCACTGTGGGAGCTGTCTGGAGTGCTGTCAGCAATTATGGAATAGTATTTTGCATTTCTTATTTCCGATAGAATTTTTTTCTCAACCATATCTCCGCATATAAACTCATTTTGTATATCATTAGAAAGATAATGAACTTGAAGTCTCTTTCCTTCCTTTTGAGCATTTTTAACTTTAGTCAAATGTTCGCTAAGAATCACATCATACTTGCTTAATAGCTCGATTATTCCTAAAAAATTTCCATTTGACGAATCTCCAAAAAATGCAAGTCCACGTTCAGCAAGAAATAAAATAACATCCAGTATGCGTGTCAATATTTTCTTCCATTTTTCTGTTTCATCGTAAATATTTCTCATCAACAATGATTCCACTTGTGTTTCATTCTTCTCAGCAGCTACAGCATTCTTCCAATTGACATAATTCTTTAAATGAGAATTAGAATTTTCATGTGCAGGAACTTTGTCTTTTAATTTTCGCCAACCTTCTATCACGGCTCCAACCTTTTGTGAAATTAATTGCTAATTCATTTGCAAATAAGCAGCAAGTACAGTAAATAGATTTTGTCGACTCACTATAATAAATCCAATCCCGAGATGCCTTTTCTCCATTCTGAAGCGTTTTATTAAAGATATGAACTGGAAATATTTTGTTTTCGATGTCGATTGGAAGTGATTGAGGAATTATGCGCTCAGCATTCAAGAATGTTTTTCTTATATTTGGATCGTTTGACTGAAGAAGAGCGATATCAAAAACGACTTTCATTTTCATTTTTCATTTCATTTCATTTTTTTAGTAGAGAAATTTTAATGAAATTTTAAATATTCTTTAGAATTCCACGCTAGTTGGGTTTAAATTAAGGGCTCCAATATCATATCATTAATAAACGGATATTTTTAAAAATATTTTTAAAAATCTCTTATTCGTGGATTTTAATAACGATCAAGCAATTTTAAATGACGAATTCCTAATCTTAGATCAATCTGATTTATTTAAAAACATGTTAGATTGATATATAAGAGCAAAGAAGTTATATCATTAGTCCATTTTCAAATTGTTGAATTTTTAAAAATTAATTTTTGTTTCCTACAAAAATTTCTTCATATAAAATTTTGAAGATTTGGGGCCCGGGGCCAGTGGCCCCTCTGGCCCCACCTCTCCTAGGGCCTGCCTGCAGCAACTCCACCCTGATGGGTGATGCAAAATTTTTTTATTGCTTTTTGGACAAGTAACTACTGTGGAGTTCTACACTTATTTTTTCTGGGATTTATCAAATATAACCCTTATTTAAATATTTAACAAATATTTTCATGTGGTCATTGATTAATTCACAAAGATTTGCATCTGAAATTGCCATTGAAAATATTTCAGAAAAATTTCCATTTAAAATTATCTTTGAAAATTATTTCATTAAAAAATTACATTTCTCAAAATTTGGTGGTTATTCAAACTTTTTTATTAATAAATTAGAATCTTACTTTAATTTACTTATTACATTAATTTACTTTAATTTAAAATTTTTAACTTTAATTTACTTATTCAAAATTCTAGACCATTGATTACTTCATTTAAAAATTTTAACTTAATTTACTTAATTTAGCCCTTGTTTATCAAATATAGCCATTGATTTACTTTAATTCAAATTTTTAGACCGTAATTTATTTTAATTTTAAATTTAAGACCCTACCTTACTTATTTGAGCCCATAATATACTGTAATTCAATTTTTAAACCCATAATTTACTTTACTAATTTTACCCCATTGATTACTTTAATTTAAAATTTAGACCATAATTTACTTTAATTTTAAAATTTGGATCTTAATTTACCTATTTATCCTTAATTTACTTAAATTCAATTTTTTAGACCCTTGATTTACTTTAATTGAAAATTTGAGACTATAATTTACTTTAATTTAATTTTTTAGACCCTTAATTTACTTTAATTTATAATTTGAGCCTATAATTTACTTATTTATCTTTAATTTACTATGCCCAGGACCAAGGAGACCCACCTTAATTTACTTGGAAAATTTCATGCATTTTTAGTGAAGACCGATATTTGTATTGAAAATCCCAGGACCAAAGAGACCCACCTAAATTTACTTAGAAAAATCCTTGCTTTTTTAACGAGAATCAGATTTTGTATTGAAATTCTCAGGTTCCATCGAGACCACCTCACTATGGTCATAGAAATCATGGCTTTTTTTCTATAGATCATTTTTTGTATTGAAATTCTCAGGTTCCATCAAGACCCCCTCACTATAGTCAGAAAAATCCTGGTTTTTATTCTATAGGACCGTATTTCTATTGAAAATCCCAGAAAAATTAAGTGCAGCACTCCACAGCAGTTACGTAACCAAAATGCAAAAAAAAATTCTGCAGCACCCCTCCCCGGGTGGGTTGCTGCGGGGAGCTACTTACTACCTACTTTTTCCTACTTAATATATAGACTGTCCTGGAGGTGACACATGTCTTTAGTTGATTGACCTACAAAAAACTTAGAAAAATCTGTGAAAAAATGATCAAATCAGTCTAATTTCATAAAAACTTGGAAAAATTTGTAAAAAACTATGGGAGATTTATGAAAATTCAAAAAATTTGGGTTGACCTACATAATTTTTAAGTTGGCCTACATAATTTTTAAAAGATTTTCGAATTATTTGACTTGACCTACATAAGAACTAAATAATTTGAGAAAAAATCTTGAAAATCATTAAATTTTCGAGAAAAAACTTTGAAAACCCTTGAAAATTGTAAAAAATCATAAAATTTTGAGTTGACCTAAATAATTAAAAATTTTTTTAAGGTGAGTTAGCGGATCTCTAACCATCTACTCACCTCACACAATTGATCCGGTTACTTTCCTTTCTTGAATTAAGACTTTAACAATTTCTAGTTGTTAGTTCGATTATCACTGGCTTATTGATTTTACAATTATATTTCTTTTTCTGTTTCTTTTTTGGCTATTTTGTTTTCTCCTTTATAAAAAAAGGTTTCACTTTCACCTCTTTTCTCTGAGAATTCTCAATATTTCGTTTTCTATAATCTCCTCTCTAATTATGATCCTTTTCTTCTGTCTTTTGCAATTAGTATCTTTCTTTTATACCTTGCCATTTCCTGCCACTTATAGATAATTATTTGGTTTTCCAGCATATTCCTTAGAACATTCCTAATTCCCGCATTATCTCTAACACCAGTCAAGATATATAATTTCATTTAGTATCCTTCCTTTTTATTTTACTGATTGTTCTAGTGATTTTTACTATCTTGTGTAAACTTTTAAGATAATGGATTTCCATTCCCAAATTTATTTTGTTTCCTTCATTTTCATTTGCACTTATTAATAAAAAACGACCTTGTCACTTTCCATTATTCGATTTCATTGATTATTTGCTAAATCTTTTTCGTTTTTCAATTTTTTCGCTACATTAATTTTTCCGAATTTGTGAGCATGACATCATTTATTATAATCATTTTTCCCCCGATCATTTTTATTCATTTTGGATCACATTATTTAATTGTTTGTTATTCAGGTATCCTCAGCATACATATACGAAATACACATACACAACATACCATCCGCCTCTACAATTAAACTTTCTGCATTATATTTTAATGAAAATATAGCTAGAGTAAACAATGATAATTCATTTGAAAAGATCTTTCGAGATATCGCAACCTTTTGACCTCCGGTGTAATTCCTTGATTAATGTTTCTTTATAATATATACTTCAATTCGAATGGATTTTGTTTGTGTTTTGTCAAAAAATAGATGACGAGAAGCAGGGACCTAGCCAGGATTTAGCTTGGCGAAGCAAAATTATTAATTATTGCAATTCATCGAGCAATGTTAAAAGTTGACACGAAAAAATAGAATAAAATATTTTAAGATAATTAATAAATTTATTATTAATTATTAACGATATAAAATATATTACAATATAATATTAATTTAATTTTGTCCTTCATTAATTCATAAATTATTTCATCCGGACTTATTTTAATGTCTTGATTAATATATAACAAAGCCAAACCGTTTAACCTTTTTTCGTCCAAGGTATTTCCTTCAGGTATTTAAGTGATGAAAAAGAACGCACTGCTGTACAGGCTGATATCGGAAAAGTACCAAATATTGTGAGAAGAATATAAATATTTTGGATCACATATTACTAATGTATCCACAGCAGTAGTCGGTTTGATTTTAACACTAGGACGGCCAGAGCGGTCATTTTGACCGTTAAGCAATTTCATTTTTATTTTGTGAGAAAACGAAAAGGAATTAACGTCTCATATTTTGTGACAATTATTCATTTTTAGTGAACTTGTTGTGCATATCAAAGCTTCAATTATAGCATTTGTCACGACTGAGATAATGAGGCCATCCCCATGGAAGGCCGAACCGGTCAATTTGACCGGTATCTTGAAACACACAAGAAAGTCACACATAATCATCTTACATACTAGAAAATATAAAACCAAATATAATTTACACACAACCGAAGCATTTAACAGTCATTTGGGAATGTTTTCCACAGTAAACTTTACTACATACATGGCATATAGCTCCGGATTTGTTATGACAATGAGGAGCAGAACAAGTTTTTCGCTTCTTTAATTTTGGTTGTTCAGAACAGAGTTCACCAGAGATGGGACTTGCTGTTCGACGGCTTTTGAACTCCTCACAAAGAGATGTAGCTAATTCAAAAATAAAATCCCTTCTTTTTATAGTTGATCCCGTAGCATCTTTGAAAATAACATGAGCGTTGAGAGCTGCTTTATCAAGCAAATCATAGAAAGTAGCGACTGGCCATCTTGCTGTTGCGGCTTTACTGCTGTATAAACGCAACATGCTATCCATGGTATCTACAGCTGTCTTATTTTTGTTATAAAAGTGTATCATTTCAGGCTTTCTCTTTTCGTCAGATCTCACACTAGCAGTAGAATGGAATGTTGACATGACAATGACTTTCTTGTCCGATTTGCCTTGATAGGAAACAGTGACAGTGTTTTGATACGATAAATGAGTCGATTCAAAAAGAGGCTTTTTCTCCAAGTGAGCTGATGATAAAAAGCGTGAATTTAATCTTACAGTACCAACCAATGTTGTTCGATTTACAAGAAGATGTTCAGCTAGTGAGAGACTTGTAAAGAAATTGTCAGTGCAGACATTGTATCCTTTATTGAAAAATGGCTCCATTAGTTTCCTGACTACAAAATCACCCAGCCGTAATCCACAGCGTTCGTGTCTATCGTGAGCCCCTAAATATGGCATTTGATTGATGACAAATTTGGTTTTGACATCACTGAGAATCCAGTATTTGATACCGAATTTATCAGGCTTTTCGTTTGATTCTTTTAATTTACCAAATTTCAAAACTTAGAACTCTTAATGCTTGCTTAATTACACTTTTAATAATCACTATCTTTGAATAAAAGCAAGAGAATATTTATAAACAAGAAATGAAGTATACATACATACCAGTCTGAATAAACGCGAAGACAATGTTTAAAATAGTGTAGCTTTTGTGTCAGCTAAACAAATATTTTTATTTCATTGTTGTAAGTAGTTTAATAAATTAACTACTGTTAGAATAAAAATAGTTAAATTTTGAAAGCGTGTTAGTAGCACAAAGAAAGTATTGCTAAATGAGTTGCATCATAGAAATCTCAGCATGAAAATAAGGAGCATATGTGCACCGGTCAAATTGACCGGTTTGGCCTTCCAAGGTATAAAATATTTCCGGCCGTCCTAGTGTTAATTTCTTCAAATTGTTTATACCACCAAAATAAAGGTTTTATTAAAATATTTCATCCCTAGCTACATCCCTGGCGAGGAGAATAAGGTTAAGGAATAGTATCGAGTTCAATTATGGATATAACAGTAGAAATGTTACCTGGATTATAAAAAGTTTCCCCAGTACTGATTTATAATGTTTTGTTTTATTTAAATTTATTATTAATTTTTAATTAATAATTCTTAATTAATATTAATAATTTAATTTATTTTACAAAAATCAGTGACTTTTCATATTATTCGACATGCTTACTTTATTTATTTTTCAATGACGGGATTCATAGGTAATTTCTGAGATTGGTCAAAGGTCAAATATTTGTATAATAGGTTTCTAAAAGTGCAAACCTACTATCTATAAAGTAAACAGGAAAATTATAATAAAAAGTAAAATAGTAGAACTTAAATATGAGCGTACACTGTCCATTATTATATTCCATTAAATTTTTCGGTTTGAAAGAAACTCAAGTAAAAGAGCAACTATTTCTATGTAAAAACTAATTCCCAGTTCAATAAAACAAAATAAAAATCAAATAACTGTAACATGAAAAAATATTGCTAATTGCCCGAAATGGTCACAGAAATAATCCCGAATTTCACAATTCAGAAAATTCTGTTGGAAAAATTAAGCTTTGTGTTTAAACTTTTAATATTAATTAATCGCCACTTTTGTAGCTGATTCAAGGGGGGCAAATTCGCCATTTGTTCTCTAATGCATCCCAAGAAACAATAAGCGAATTTATTAAAAAAATACGAATGATGGCAAAATGCATTGACAATAAATTAGTTTTTCATTACAAATGATCCCGAAATACCATTGGGATTTATTTCCAGAATTAATGATTCTAATTCTAGAAAATAAAATCCATTAAAATCCTAATAATGATTTTTGTGTGCATTTGATTGATTTTTCGAGTGACGCGTGCTTCACTTGAGAATGTGCTTATGTCGTAATGAGAGCGACTTCATGCTTGTTACGTTATATTCATCATCATAATTATATAATCAAATATTAAGTACTTCATTCATATCCATCTCATGATGATCGGTAATGTAAATATTATTTATTTGATTTATTCATAAAAATAATCTATTTCAATAATAACAACCGATGCCTTATAACGTAAACATGCAAACGTATTAATTACATTTAATATGCTGTTATAATGGTATGATATTTTTATTAATAATTATTTATTTAATTTAAAATTTCAATTTGAATTCTGATTGGTTTGGCAAATAAATGAAAACTGAATTCTGATTGGTTGCTTTAAAAATATGTTTAATGCAAAATGTAATTTGGTAAATAAATATTTTAAAACTATGTTTTCTTCAATTTTATTGTTCTCTATTTTTGGATGATTCTAAGGTGAGATTTTGTTTTGTTTATTTTAATGAATTTTCTTAAAATCGATTAAGATTTTTAAAACAAATTAAAATTGTAATTAAATTATAAATCGAATGATATTTTCACAGAGATTCGTAAGTGTTAAAATGAGAGTTTGAGAGCGTTGCAATGTGATATAAGATAAAAGATGCGAGCAATTTTGACAGCGAGAAACTATAAAAAAATGAGAACATTTCGTAAATATCAGTAACATTAAATGTCGCATGACACATCTAAAAGTCTTTGTTTATCAAACTCGTTCTTCCGACGATTTGCGTGGGTGTTTTGACGAACACGCGAGTTGATAATCTAATTTTCATATTGACGAACACTGTCTTTCTTTGTCAAAAAGGAAAATTGTCCGCTATTTTCATAAAAATCAATGTTGGGAAATTCTTACATCGATTTCCAATATTGAGTAAAAATTTTTTTGTCATTTAATTGATGTTTTTTTTGATTTTTTAGAAAAATTATCGAAATGAAAATCGTTTATGGAATGATTTTGTTTTCATTCGGTTTGTTCAGGAAATGCAAAGGTGAGCCTTGTGACATAAAGGTGACCGATGGCACGAAGGAAAGCAGCTTCTTATCCGACTTGAATTCCTTCGATGCATACTCCGCACCTTACACTCAAAATAAGAAGTTCAACCTATTATCGAATACTAAAGCCAACGGATTATTTCAATTGCAATCAAATGGGAAATTGTATAGCTCGCAAATAATAGATCGTGAAGCATTATGTATAAATGTTGAATCGTGTTGTCATAAGAAGGATCCTTGCGATATTTCTTTATCCATTGCTGTGAAATCAGATTCTATGGAAGAACCAAGAACATTCGAGTGCCGCATACAAGTTGAAGACATCAATGACAATGAGCCTAAATTTCGACCAGATAAAATTACGATTAATATTAAAGAATCTGAACCAGTTGGATCATTATTTTCGCTTCCAATTGCAACTGATGAAGACAGTGAACGGTATTCCATTCGCGATTACAAACTGAAAGAAAATTCAATTTATCCCCCAATATTTTCTTTGGAACAAAATCGTCCAACTGGTAGCTTAAATCTGCAATTAATTCAAAAACTTGACAGAGAAAAACGAGCAAGGTATGAGTTCGTTCTATTAGCAATTGATCAAGGAAATCCTCCAAAGACTGGAACGCTAAACATTAACATAAACGTACTTGATGTTAATGATAACTCACCGCATTTATCACGAACAAACTACAATATCCAGTATAAAGAAAGCAAGTTTTCAATGCAACCTCTTTTAACTATCGACGCAAAGGATGAAGATATAAATGAAAATGCAAAACTGTTTTACAAAATAGTCAACGAACAACCAGTAAAAGCCGATGCAAGCAAGTATTTTCGAATTGAAGAAAATACCGGTAAAATTTATCTGAAAGAAAAGCTTGATTACGAAAGAGATGAACAGCACAGGTTCTATGTTGAAGTATCAAACAACGTCGGTCACGTTGAAACTGCAACGGCTACGGTGTTGATTCAAGTGATTAATTTGAATGACGAGATTCCTGAAATTGCAATTGATTACATAAATGACAACAAAAAAAATGCAATAATTAAAGAAAATGATGATCAGAAAAAATTCGTAGCTCTGGCTATGGTTACGGACAAAGACAAAGGTCTAGGGGGTCAAGTACACTGTAGACTGGTTAATTTTGAAAATATATTTGAAATCCAAAACAAAGACTCATCAATTCCTCCTAATAAGTATTATATTAGCACACGAGTTACTCTAGACCGGGAAACGACTGGATTTTATGAACTCCAAATGGAGTGCGTAGACAAAGGTGAGCCTCCGTTGAGAGCCAAAGCTCGCATTAAAGTAGTTGTACAAGATGAAAACGACAATGCGCCAACCATTAAGCTTGAAAATAACGTTTCAGTGTATGAAAATAAACCTATTGGAACGTTGGTTACACGCGTAGCAGCAAACGATGTCGATGAAGGAAAAAACAAAGAACTGACATATTCAATCAACGAATCTAATGAGATGACGAAAAAGTACTTGGAAATAAATTCTCTTACTGGAGATTTGAAAACGAAAATGATAATTGACCGAGAACAAGACATTGAACCCTTACAAAGTTTCCCAGTCATTCTGACAGTATCTGACAAAGGCAAAACTCCAAAAATTTCGAGAAAAGCATTCGATGTCTTCGTTAAAGATGATAACGATAACCCTCCAGAATTCGACAAATATTCGATTACATTTAACGTAAAAGAAAATGAACCGGCCCGATTTACTCTCGGTGAAATTCATGTCACTGACAAAGATGATAATTCCCATTTAAGAGTGTCTTTAACTCATTTACCAAACGAAATGCCTAGTCCGTTCATTTTATTCATCAGAGACAACAAGTACTATCTCAATACGACAAGAAGTTTGGATTGGGAAAAAGAAAAAAATTATACATTTAAAATCGTCGCAAGCGACGGACATGGATACAAATCTCACACTGCGACGGCCACCGTTACTGTGATCATTGAAGATGAAAATGACCATGCTCCTATATTTATTTTCCCTAATTATAACAACTTCACAAAAACCATTTCATATCACGAGTCAGCTGAAATTGCTATCTTAACGGTCAGCGCTGGAGATCTTGACAGTAAAGAATCACAAAATGGAAAATTCTCCTTTCGTCTCATCAATAATGATAAGGGTTTGTTTAAAATAGATGAATATAAAGGGAAAATTACCACATCAAAAACGATGAGCGAGAGTGATATGGGAAAACATGTCATTACAGTTACTGCTCAAGATCAAGGGAATCCACCAAAATCATCCTCGATTCAAATAACAATAGTAATTGATAATTCTAAGCCACTTTCTATAGGGCGATCAGATGAGGATAACAGAGATCTCAATTATGGCAACAAAAAGTTTTCAGGTCATTTTATTATGACAAAAGAAAGCTTTTTAATAACAAGCCTGATCATATTATTATTATTCCTATTGCTATGTATATTCATCATTCTTTACATGAGACACATACGAGGATTGTTCCCAATGCTTCCAGATATTTTCGAAGGTTGTACTTGTCTCAGTGACAAGCGAACTTCCCAGAAGAACCTAATGTATAACAAATCAGTTTGCGAAATCCCCATCAGTGAAAGTAAACATTTCATTTCTCCAAGCACACCTTTAGATTTTCAACAAGTTAGAATTTACTGTTTTATTTTTATGAGTTTTATTAATGTACAACTAAAACAAAAAATTCAATGATAAAAGCCATAATATTAATAATGATAATAACTAAGCAGATGTGACGCCTTTAGGGAAATGGACAAGATTTAATTGACTAGAAATTGTTTATAAAAAATTTCTATTTGAACATACAAGCGACTAATTAGAAAAAAACTGAAAGTAAAATAATAAATATGAACGATTATTACAATCAGCTAAATGTCAATATAAGTAGACACGTGGTGGCGTAGCGAGCATAACTTGCACCCCACAAAAACATACAGTAATATAATATATAGAATATATTCGTAATAAGAATATAATACAAATAATAATAGAATGCCTACCTTAAAATATTCTATATATATATATATATATATATATATATATATATATATATATATATATATATATATATATATATATATATATATATATATATATATACAGCACCGGCGCTAGAGTTTCAGATGATGTGTGAAAATTGCATATTACCGCCTTCGCATTCCATAATAAGAGTAAAAAAAACTTAACTATTTTTCAAAACAAAAATATTTTTCACAGATGGAACAATATTGTTCAAATTGGACTAGTTATTAAACAATAGAATGGAAATTGTTATGAAAATAACAAATTTCTGTACAATTTTGCCGCCTTTTGTATTTTTCCGCCGTGGCGCCTGCGTGAAAATCTCGCACCGTACCCGCCTCACGCCGGGCCTGTATATATATATATATATATATACTATACTGTTTTTCGAATTTAGACTGGATTCGTTCTGAAATATGCGAAATCCACTAATATTCATTTCGATATCATTTGAAAATTATTACTGAATTTTAAATAAATAGTATTACAATGAGTGTTTTGTTGAATTTTCTGTACTTTTCATTAAAAAAATAAGAAAATATCATCATCATCACAGAAAAATAAAGTGTGCAGAAAGAAATGACGTTTTGTATATGGAGATATTTGATTGGTTTACTGCAAACATTATTTATAACATATTTTATCAGACAAATCAAGAAATGAAATAATTAATATATTAATATATTAAAAATAATCAATTAATTCAATAATTATTAATTAATATATTTAAAATATATTTCTCAGAAATCGACCAAAATAAAAATTGAACTTTTCCGGAAAATTTTGTCAATCTTGACCCCTCTATGATAGATTTTTTTTGTTCCCTCCACTTGCTACGTTACTGTTGATACGACAACCGAAATATTTGGTATTAATTAAAAGGCCAACGACATTCAAATAATAATAATTTATGTATCTAATTTATGTATAATGCCAAAATTTCGTCACCACATTTTTTGTAATTTTTGTATGTTGAATTTGAAAATGACACTTATTTTGTTTAACTGGCTCAGGTTTTTATTCTACAATCCAAGTAAAATATTAAACACACAGTGATAAAACAAGGACAAATAAATATACTAAATCAACAGAAGCTGTACATCAATTATGTTTCAACATTCATTGTGAAATACTGCCGAAATTCTTTTTCACACTGACAATACTAAAAAAGTGTTATTTCAAAAGTCTGCAAATGACCTCAGAAACTCAGTAGATATTTTGATAAGCCTAAATCATATGTAAGACCATTCAACCCCACTCTTCATGAATAGATATCGTAGATATGTTACTGTCAGTTGATGTACATCATTTTCATATTGAATCTTCTATAAGCAGGCATTTTGTAAGTCATACTCACGTAGTTGTCGCGACCGTTTAACAACAGACATTTACTCTATTCTAAATTTATTGGATGCGGATATAACCTGACGGATTCCATTTTGAATGACTTTCTTGCTTGCTTCTTGAAACTGAAGAAAATGAAATGGAAGTGAACAAGTCTGATCCAAACATTGAAGACGTCTCTTTAATTAATAATTAATAAAAAATAAATTAGCTTATCTTTAAATTAAAGCAGTGTTTCCTACGGTGGTACCGGCTTCAGAGGTGGGAAACGTCAGTAAATATCAACTATTACACTTATATTCTTTTAAATATAATATGCTCATTTACGACTAAATATAACAACGTGCATACAGCAATTTCAATACTGACAATACTGATTATCGAAGTTTTACAGCTACTTCAAAGCGGCCGGTAGGGCATATGACTTTTGAAAATACTACGGTGGGGCATGATATAAAGAAGGTAGGGAAACACTGAATTAAAGTGTTTTTTAGTCGTATAAGCTGCAGTTTATACTCTGGATGTTACAGTAGTTACTCAATAAGTTCTCAAGGATATTTGGAAATTCCGTCATAATTTTTTGATTTTTAATTACCATTCTTTTCATTCTGTAAAGGCACTCGCTCACCGAAAGACAAACGAAAGAAAGTTGTTTGAGTCATTACTCTGTGTTTAAATCAGTAGTTTTTTTCTGAAAAACTGCTGTTTATTCGAGTTTATTATTTACTTTTCTCATCATGAAAATATTATAAACAATTTAATAGAAACAAATTAAATCAAATCAAAACAACATAATTTCATGAGATATATTCCTCAATGGCCGCATTTACGCAGCCTGACGGGCATAATAAATCATACAAATTCAACTTATGGTCGATAATATTTAATTTATTATTNTTTATTATTTGTTTTAATAATCACTTTTTAATATACCCAAGATAAATAGAGTTATCATGGGTATATTAAAAAGTGATAATTAAAACAAATAATAATATAAATATATATATAATTGCGTATTTCATGTCACATTGTTTAATTGCATCGATTATAAGCAATTAATCGATGCTATTAGCACTGAAATTTTGTTGCACTTGATTATTTTGTTTTTATCTATTGAATAGGTTCGAAATAATGAAAGCACAGTCATGCCATTTTATTTCAATCAATACGAAACATCGATCAGCACCCCCCCTCGCCCCATTGATCACAAATTGTCTGTCAATCAATATCGGCAATATGAAACTATGAGTATGTTTATTTATTGATTAATTAAATTGTTTAAAACGATTGAAATATCAAATAACAATTAAATTCGATCAATATATTGAATTTTTTTTATGTTTTTATTTAATTTTTTACAGATCATCGCTACAAAAGATTTTTAGAATTTTAAAATAAATTTCTAATTTTTTGCTAATTCAAATATAATGTAAATAAAAAAATTAATTGAGAAAAAATTTAGATGTCGTTTAAAACAAGAAATATATCCTATGAATCTGCCTTTTTTTGTTTTAATTGCTAGCTATCGAATTATTTACATTTTCGTCAGCTGTAGAGAAAAATAACATTCGAATGACATTGTAAAAATTAAATGGAAGTGTTTTTTTTTAATTTGGTTTATTAAAACAAAAATTTAATAATTTTTAATAATTTTACTTTTTTAACTTTTCGAGATAAAATTGATATTGAGAATTTAAGGAAGGCTTTTTCAGTATAATTGTTTAAATTAATTTATTTTTGAAGTATCAATAATTAATTGAAACAAATTCATTAATGTTATTTTAATTAATTAATATTTGAAATGTTAGAAATATAATCGTAGGATTTGTTTTTTCTGTAAGTCTGAATGAATTTGGGATTTCTTTTTATTTGAATATAAAAAAGTGAATTGAAATTACACAAAATTATTCTTTATTTAAAAAAAAGAATTATACTTTATTTTTAGTTCCTTATAATCAGTTAAAAAGGAGAATATATTAAAACAAGAGTTAATAAAATTTAATTAAAAAAATTTAGGCAGTTTTTATATATGATTTTGAGACCTTCAAAGTTTTTACTTGTTAATTATCTCACAAACTTTCTTTACCATTTTTGATTAAATGAACAATTTTTATTTAAAATTTGTTATCAGCAAAATCCTTTATTATTTTTAGTTTATTTTTTTGCACTGCATGATAATGTTTCTCATTTACATTTATTCTTTAACATATTTTATATATTTTGATAATAAAGCAAAGATTATTATTTACCCATTCATTTCTACCGATCCCAAATGTCCAGTAATATTTTTATAACGGTATAGCGAGCCCACAACGGTATAGTACCAAAAAGAATGAACAAAGAAACCATTTAAAATCTTTTGTAAAAAAAATAAAAAATCATCACTTGAAGAGGTAAATCAAATTATGCTACTACTATGTTAGGGCGAGAAACGTACTGTTGAATTAAAACTACATAAACATAACAAAAATATGTGCAAATTCAACATCAAATGTGTTAATATATTTAATTGAAGTGGAGATATAAAGAGGTCAATTGAACATAAAGAGATGGTTAAAAATAAAAACAATGGATAAAGAAATTAGTTTTGGTATTTATCATTAGTAAAAAACATGTTTAAAATATATACAACATTGTAAATATTTATCCATTGAGTATTTACATCTATTTAAAATATATAACAAAGGTAACCTTTTTGCGGCGTTAGTAGACCCTTGTCGAGATGTATTCACCAATATTCCAATATAATAAAAATTTGTAATTTATAAATTTTGTTTGTTTGCACACGAATGGGATGACAACAATTAAAACATCTTTTTGACTTATTCGACGGACTCAGCAAAGGGGTAAAATTATAAATTAATAAATAAATAAATTTTATTGTTATTAAAATGCACTCATATTACAGATATTTATTACCATTATAAGAGGAAATTTTTAATTAATTGTCATTGAATTATTAATATATTAGAAATTAAAAATTATCAATAATCAAAGAACGAAGGCAACGTTTTTATAATAGAAAATCGCCAACTAAGTATATTAAAATATAACATTTCGACTGTTTAACAGCCTTCTTCAGGCTAAGAATCGTATTAATCACAACAAAATGAAAATAATAATATTCAAACAAATTAACAACTAATATTAGTAATCAAACTTTATCAAAAAATATATTTTAATAAAATTTGAAAAACAATTTTTAAATCATATAAAACTTATTTTAATTTTAAAAACGCACAAAAATTGTTAACATTTCTCATACTAAAATTTTATTTTAAAAATTAATATAAAAAATAAATTTTTATATAGCAATGTTATATTATAATATACTTATTTGGCGATTTTCTATTATTTAAAATTATGTTAATAGTTTAGAATTTAATTTAATAATACAGTAAAACCTCCCTAAAAAAAATTTTCGGAACTATTTTCAATTCAAAAACACCCTCACGGGCGTTCGCAGAAATTTTTCCAAGGGGAGCAAAAATATTTTTTTTACCAAGTAGACAATTTTTCTAAGGGTGGTGGGAGAGAGTTGAAAAAAAATGCATGTGTATAATAAATATTTGGACATTAAACAAAATAGGACTTTCTTTCGTTTATTTACAAAATGGAACACTTTTATTAAAACCAGAACGTTAGTTAATATTGAAAGTTTTTATACAAATAAGATGATTTGAAATCATTGATTTCCAGATATAATTAATAACATTGAAAAAAACAGGAAGCCTCTTTAAATTAAATTTTTTTATTAATTATTTTTTGTCTTGGGTTTTTCCTACATTGTTTGAGCGCATCTATTAAAATGTGTTTTAATTAATCGAAAAATAGAATTGTTTTTCGGAAATGCAGGAAACGCCATGACCACCTTTATATATTGTTGAAATTTATGGTTTTTGAAAACTGATATTGAAAAGAAGTATCTTAAAATCCGAGAATAAAAAAACAAACAACTTTGGATAATTTTATTAATAGAAACAATTTAATTACTTTTTTTACTATAATTTATAACCTCCTTAAATCGGAAATCTTTTTCGGAATCAAAATTTCCGATTTGGAGAGGTTTTACTGTATCATTTTCATATAAGATATTTTATTAAATCCATTCAGCAACCTTAAAGAAAATATCTAAATTTCGTCAAAATGAAAGTTATTTAAATATTCAATTTGACATCCGGTCAAGTTTTCGGGCTTGAAATAACTTCTATAATAACGTCTTCGACTTCATACATTCATAGTTGTCGAAAATATTTTATTTGAATTTAATTTTACCGAATGTTCTTATGAGTCTATCATAAACTTTTATTTTATGATTTATTTTTGTTTTAATATTTTGAATTATAAATTTCACGTGGCACAAAAGTTAGTTAGTGTTTGGGGCATCTAAAGGTCTTAAACCAACCCTCAGTCTATGTTATATTTTTTAATTTTACTAACCCACTACCAAAACATGACTGAGACTTTTCTGAGGTTTATTATCCAATATTTCCGCAGGAAAATGTGCCTACATCAAATTCACCTAAATTAACATAACATATATGAAATATAATAAAAGTATCAAAAATTTGCGCCTTGTTGCTAAAATTTATTTGCACTCGTTACTGGGTTCGTGAATCATTACAGACGGAGCTGGGTATAACAACTTGTAAATGACATTTTACACAAACGAGATTTCAAAATGCATTTGAAACATAAATTTGTCAGAAAAGTTAATCACTGTTGAATTGGCCATCAAATTGTTGATAACTGGTCCTTACCGGATGTTACGGACAACCGTTGATAATATTACAATGTTTACTAATATAATATACAGCAACAAATACATGCAAAATTAGTGGATAATATTTAAAATTAATAATAATTACAATCAAATGAAATTTATTATTATTATTATTATTATTATTATTATTATTATTATTATTATTATTATTATTATTATTATTATTATTATTATTATTATTATTGTTATTATTATTATTATTGTTATTATTTTTATTATTGTTATTATTATTATTGTTATTATTATTATTAGTATAAAGTTATGATTCCTTGGTAGCAGCATTAATTCAACGTTAAACAAGTAAATGATAATATAAGTAGAATTTTCAACTATTAAAATAGTCCTTTTCAGTTTCCTGGAATTTAGTTACTTCAATTTTCAAATGGTTTTAAAAAGATTTTACAACTAGTTCTCAATTTTCTTTAATAAATAAAATAAAAAATTTAAATATAATTATATTTTTATAAGAACTTTTTTCAATTTTCACCGCTGATTTCTTTTCAATTGACATTATATTTATGAAAACTTTACTATGAATCAGTAAATCAAGTGCACTTGAAAAAGGCAGTGCCGATAATTCGTGAATATAAAAAAACATCGATATATTTACTCATTCATAATCCAATTTTAATAAATACAATTATATTTTATTTTTATTCATAATGATTCTTAAAGGTTTATTTCTTTAAAATTTGTTCTAATTATTTACATTATTTTTAAAATATTAAATTTTTTAAAGAAAATATTTTCAAAGTAAATATAAACTAATTAGACTGATGATTTCATTGATCACTTCCTTAGTGTTGATTGTCGGCCGTCGGTTTATGATGAGAATTGCCTCCTTAAATCTGACACTTTTATTTTGAATGTTGCTAATGGCTAAGATTTTGATTAAATTATTATTTCTTTCCTTCCTTGGTTGACATTGTTGGAGATGTCTGTATATCAAGGATTTTCCAGCAGGATCTAGATGTTTTTTAAATTTTTGACGCAAGTTTCTGAGCGTACTTCCAATATATATTTCTTTGCATAAATTGCATGGGACAATGTTTTTTCGAAAGCATATTTTCTTCGATGTCTGTCATTTTTTCATTGTGCAATTTTTTTCTTTTTTGTGTTTTTTGCGAGAGCTTCCCTCAATGTCCAAGACTTTTGTGCTATACGAATATGAAGGCCAGTGCGTTAAAGTTCTTTCAGGATCTTGAAGTCGAGTGTGCCACTGATAAATGGAATATTCAAATAAAAATATTTCTTTTTTTATGTTGTGTTGTCTTCCTATTTTTTAATTTAAAATTCTTGCAAAACAAGTTTTATTTTTATTTATATTTTTTGCACCAATGAGAAGAAAGAAAAAGGAAGGAATCTAGAAAAGCATTTGAAAATTGAAGAAACTCAATTCCAGGTAAATGAAAAAGACCATTTTTATAGTTGGAAATTCTTTCATTTTATTGACCATATACTTCACAACAAAGGGCTTATATTATCATTTAAATGTTTAAAATTTTATTAATTCTGCTACCAAGAAATCATCACTTTAAATTATTATTATTATTATTATTATTATTATTATTATTATTATTATTATTATTATTATTATTATTATTACTATATTATTATTATTATTATTATTATTATTTATTGTAGTATTATTATTATTATTATTATTATTATTATTATTATTATTATTATTATTTATTATTATTATTATTATTATTATTATTATTATTATTATTATTATTATTTATAAGAAAGCGCTACTCAAACATTCGTTTTACGATATATTTCGACAGTTTTCCTCTAATAATTTCCCAGGATATAATAATTATAGAAATTACAAATTTTTGAACAAAAAATATATTTTCCATTTTCAAATAATTGGATAAATTTACAAAATGTTTTATTTCAGAATATCAACACTATTCTGCACCAATTATGAATACGAAACCGATTCAAAACTACAACTACGACCAATTATGTTATCATCATCCGCGCAATTCACCTTGTGACGAATCTTTCTCAATTCCAAACGTTAACCCAAACAACGTCTACGATTCCAGAATCAAAGCCATTCCAACCAGTTTGCATAGAGATCTGGTTACATGTCACAGAATAGTAAACAACATCGACCCATCACCCTTAATAAGTGAAGAACTGATCTGTGAACCCAAAAAGGAACGATTTTCATCGAATCCTTGCTTGAAATCTGATGTGACTGAAAATTTGGTCACAGATACCTCATTGACAAAAACTCCTGATGTCAGGCGGCACAGCAAAAGTAAGGCTGACAAAATTGACACGTACGCCGTCACCTACCCAAAGGAACAATCAACTTTTGTTTAAAATAAAATTCCCATAAAGATATTTGAGTTGATAAACAAATATTAAATATGAAGAAATATTTGGATTTATTCTTCAAGGAGCATAATTTACACAATTTCAAAACAGATTTTGTATATACTGTATTATACCCATTTTAATAAATATACTTTATCTATATGCATTTTCATTAAATTTACATTTTCATTTATATTACTATTGCTAACACTATTTTTAAAAATTATTATTATTATTATTATTATTATTATTATTATTATTATTATTATTATTATTATTATTACTATTATTATTATTATTATTTATTATTATTACTTATTATTATTATTATTATTATTATTAGTATTATTATTATTATTATTATTATTATTATTATTATTATTATTCTTATTCTTATTATTATTTATTATTATTATTAGTATTATTAAGTTTATAAAAATATTATTTTAAAAACTTTAACATTTAAAATTTAATTTACATAATTTAAAAATTTAAAATTTTTTTATCAATTATTTAATTTAACACAACAAATCAATAATACAATACACAAAAGCTTATTTAAAAACACTCAACCACAGTATTTACAGCATTCTGCACATCTTATTTTTCGGATTCAATGATTTTATCAACAACGCTCACAAATCACCCGTTTCCCAATAATTATCGAAGTTTTTTAATAAAATTTAAATCAGACATACCTATTTAATCTTACAGCCCTTATGTGCTCACCAATATGGTCAAAGACTTCGGTCTACAATGTTCTCGAGCTCGAATACGAGATGACGGGAAGTCTCTCAATTATGTGGCATTAACCCATTACATGTAAACGATAAACGAGATCGAACACAATTCAACCGGAGTCTTTGACTTATTAATAACATATTGCGTTACTTTCCATGAAGTTGACACTATCCTATAGTTTTAAATGATAATTGCTTCTTATCTTCATTTATAATCCTTAAAACCTTCTGAGTACGGCAATACTAACACAAATTTAGGCTCATCATCCTTGCTCACACTATTTAATTTATTTAACTCATCAGACTCACCCACCTCAACAAAATCACACACAGATTTTTGCCCATATCCTCAGAATAACATATACAGATCACACCCAATTTTCTCAAACATGGATCCTTAGGATTTTTAATAAATTTGTCAACAGTCTCTTTCACCATACTACTAAAAGATTTTTGAATAACCATTCTTCATCAACAGTTCAACCACATTAAATTTACATTTTTCATTATATTACTATGCTAACACTATTTTAAAAATTATTATTTTATTATTATTATATTATTATTAATTACTATTCTGATTATTATTATTATTATTATTATTATTATTATTATTATTATTTCTTATTATTATTTATTATTATTATTATTATTATTATTATTATTATTATTATTTTATTATTATTATTATTAGTATTATTATTATTATATTATTAATCGAAGAAAGAAGGCAAATTTTTTATAATAGAAAATCGCCACATAAGTATATTAAAATATAACATTGCTATATATTTCGACCGTTTAACAGTCTTCTTCAGGCTAGGAATCGTATTAATAACAACTAAACGAAAATAAGAATATTCAAACAATTTAACAAATATAAAGTGATGATTTCTTGGTAGCAGCATTTATTATTTAAAACAATAATGTGATAATTAAATACATTATTTGCAGTAAAAGGCTTAAATTATCACTTTATAATTTAACAAATAATAATGGTAATCAATTTGTATCAAATTAAAAAATATTTTAATAAAATTTTAAAAAAACATTTTTTTAATAATTAAAAAATTAAAAATCTTTTTCATACAAAAAATTTAACAAACAATAAAATCATCTCAAATATTAAATATAGAAGTTAAATTATATAAATACATTCAAAATCCCTGTTGACTGGGACTTGAATATTAATTTATAATAATAATAATTATTATTATTATTTGGATTATTATTATTATAAAACTATTTTCTTTAATTATCTCATAAAATTTATTTAAAAACACAAACGAAATAATTAAATCAAATTTATAAAATAAAAGTAAAGCGAAATTTGATTTATATAATGACGAAGTAAAACAAAATCATTTCATTATATTCCTAATCAACAGACTTTTATAAGTAAAGGATTTTCTGTCTATTTCGGGTCAGAATTAAAAGATTATTTTTGTATAAAAATTTACCTTATTTTCTTTCTTGCTTTATCTTATCTTATCAGATTGAAAGGAATTTGCCAAAACACTGATCTCATTTTTATTCTGATTTAAAAGAACTTTTTCAATAAAGGAGGTAAATTATTAATAATATTATTGTGTTTATTAAAAAGCTTAAAGACTGAATCAGTAAATATATCAATGTTTTGCGATTGACTGAACTAATGACAACGCAGGTAAGAGGGCTAGGCGATTCTCATGCAAATAATTTTCCAAGCATCGTATTCATCAATTAGCTGATGTAGTTCCTTGTGAATGGCCGCGGCAGAACCACTCTCATATTTAAGAATATCGAGTTTGATTTCTGTTGTCAAATATTTTCAACAGAACTACTTGATACTCTTCCCCTTGCAGTCTTTTACCATCAAACTGGAGACGATAGGGATCTTTGCTGTGAATTTTTTGAACCATTTTGGTTTTCATTTTCTGTCCTTCAGAGATTACTTGTTTCCAGATACCCGCCTGACTTGGAACCGGGTAGATTCCTCATCCAAATACACCTGTTTGACTTTACACTGTTGCTTGAATTTATATAAGACATTTTCTTGTGCTTTTAAAGTTATTAAATGTCTTGTAATTTTCCTCCTCTCTGTAAGACTTGCAATCTTGCACTGAAAACGAAATAGTTTATCCAAAATAATCAAAACAAAGAAAAACAATTAACAACCATCTGTAAATGTCTTTTTTATAAACAAATAGAAACAGCTGACTGGAATATGCTTAAAAGCAGTCTAGAACGTCATATAAAATATCAGTGTGAACTTGAAACCAATAGTCAAACTACGCGATGTGTGAAAAAGAAAAATAAAAAAGGTGGGGGAACTTTTTTCAATTTTTCAAAAGATTAATGTTGCTACTGTCATTTGCATACAATTGTTCCTCGTATGTAAGGGATTTCAGTTTCGTTACAAAATATAATGATAATAGTTATTACCCTAGCGGACACTGCCTCATCCTTGGGCTCGGTATCTGAAGAGGCATAGAAACAATGATCATTTTTTAAATAATATTTTCTGAAATTTCCGAATTTTGACTATTCGTTAGATATTTTATAATTTCCCATAATTTTTCATAAGGAAAATTAATTTGTAATAACTGTAAAGAAGTTGATTCGAAATTTTGAACTCTCAAATTGAGAGAATCAATAGTTAAAGAATTTGTTCAGAGTTCAATAATGTCAAAGGTAAATTTAACAGAGCTGCATAAAGTGAATTGTTAGAAACTTCAGTGTGAGAGTTAATGAAACAAATGAAAATGTTATTTGTAAATTATTATCAAATTCCAAAAGGAATTTGTTCTTTACTCACCAATTTCAGAATCAAATCAATCAATCAGTTTACAAGTTCAAATATATCCAATAAAACTTCCCCAAAGACTCAGTAAAATTGATATAAAGGTTAATGAGCTTCTACCAGATTGTGATTAAGGCCAATTTATTTCGTTCCAAACCATCGATGAATTATAATTTAATAATGTTATTGTCATCGAACCTACGTATGTATGCAAAGTTTCAAGTAAATCGAACATGTAAAACTCGGTCAATATCATTGTGAGGATATAATTTAATTAATTAATTAATTAGATAAAAGTAAAATAAAATATTAAATGAATGTTTTTGGATTGATGTGGTATGCAAATTCCTTATGCTTTACATCAGTGTTGTCCAAACCTTTTTGAGCCACGGCACACTTGGCTGAATTAAAAATTTTCGCGGCACACCTACATTTTTTTTTGCTTTATTTGCAATTTTTTATTGCACTTTTACTAATCTTTTAATAAGAAATGAAAAACTTATAAACTAAAAAATATTATTATTTAATATTTAAGATTCTAAATAAACATAATTAAGCTGCTTACGTATTTTAGATAGTCAATATTTCTAGTAAGAAATATAAATATGATTGTAAACAAATAAATTTCGCACTTAATTGACTGATTAACATTTAAATTTGAAATAACTGTTAAAATATCCACAATTCAATTTCCATTTATTAAGTTGTTTGGAAAAACAGGGTTTTTTTGACTTTTTTAAAAAATAATTTCACGGCACACAGTTTGGACAACACTGCTTTACATTATTCAACGTTGAATAAAATTGTCGTGAAGATTTGTTTAAATATTGCAAACAAATTGCATTGTGTTGAATTTAATAAATATTAGTATTTAATTATGGATCTTATAAATACCAAAAGTATAACAACTAACAATCATATTATAATATTGAATCCTATTTAACAAAGAACTGGAGTTAAGCAAAGGAAAATAGATTTCACGAAATTCGCACGTTTGAAGAGAATTGATTTGGCTAAAGAATCGGAAGACTCCGAATCCTGGAAAGAAAACAGTATTGTCAAAGTCGGCAATTCGACCTTGAAGAAAAGCTTTATCCCTCTTTTGGATTTTACCTCTTATTCGGTCAGGAGACTCCACAGGAAATTTCGAAAGTGATTCAATTTTGACATTGATCTCAGATAGAAAGTCAGTTTCATCAACAGATGATAAACTTCAAACTTCATCAGACGGTGGACAATCAAATGCAGGTCCATCAAAAAATGAATGAAAGAAATGAACAACAGGTGAAAATAGTTTATTTATCACTGACAAAACTGAAGCCACTAACGATTTTAAGGAAAATGTCGGTGTGAGACCCTACTAAGCTGGATGCATCTCGTCTGTTCATTAATGAAAAAACTATTCACACAATATATCACCGCACAATAAATTATGCCCAGGAAAGCAATGATCTCTCGAACTTCTCAATTCATTTACTGGAACACTTCATTGAACTCCAACTTGTCCGAGGATTAACCATTCAGTGACATTCTCTGGTCTTCCGAGTTTTGCATAGGATTATTTCGTCGAATTATGATGAGAAGAAATATGTTTATGGAAATTTAAACGCTATCTGCCCTTTGATAGAGGCAGAATATAGAATAGAGGCAGATTCGTTTACACACATAAGAGAAGTACTAAGTACTATGTTTCCCATTACTCTGTCTGTATCGATGAGCAACTTATTACTCTCAAGTGTCCATACAGATTTATCGTATTCATAATCACTCGAATTATGTGTACATTGTTAGAATGTCCTTTAGGGTACACATTGCTAAGAACCGATTAAGAAAGTGAATTTGTCAATCTGTGAAAAGGTTTAGGAACTCCAAGTGTTTGATCTATTTTCATTTATTGTTAATACAGTATGTGCTTCTTATTTTTTATTGGATGAAAGAGATTTAAGGGGTTATCAAATTTTTAGGGTTGCATGCCGTAGGAAAAAGAAACAAACCTTTCAAACTTGTCAAAATGCAAAATTCTCTCAAAAGATGAGGCAGCAAAGATTTTTGAAACAGTATCAGTCAACAATAAATCTAAATGGACTATGGCAATTAAACACGCAAGGATTTAACAAAAGTCATTCACTTTATGATTTTGTCAAAAATGACGAAATGGCTGTTCAAGGTAGGGGAAATATCTGGTTGTTTTAGTGTTAAACCACATATTTATTGAAATTGTAGAATACGTCTTATGAATTTATTTTAAATTTATATTGCAACAAATATGTAGATCTATAATACTTGCTACATAATATTATGGAGTAATTGACTCTGCTAAATAAGTTGACTTTAATACTGTGGTTGATATTCCACTTGTGCTAGGTGTGCGCCTCATGACTAGTGAAAAATTGAAAATCTTTACTTTTTCACTTTCCATACTTAAATTCTTTTAAAAATTTGTTTTAGTGTTTTTGAATATTTGATTTTCTAAGGCAAATGTTAAATGGCAGGAAATTCAGCGTGTAACAGTAAATCATGTCTTAATTCGCGCATCTACGAAGATACTAGTCACAACAATACTAATACAAGTAGAGCTCACAGCTCAGCGTTTAACACTAACGCATTCGTGTATATTTTATACTAACAAAGAAGTGCATAATGTGTGCTGTGCATCTGAATGTACCCGTTATAAGAAGCCAAAGCTAAAACTTTATTTTTGTACTACAATATTTATATAACATTTAATGTATGTTATTTATTTTAACTGCATATTTTTTAAAAATAAAAATTGTTTTTTTTGCAAAATATCATTTTTTCATTTGAAATTTAAAAAGTATTTCCAGAGAAAGAACTCCCTTCCCAGACCACTCGCCCATCGCGTTCTGGCAACAAAGACCATTTATAATTTGACAAGTATGAAACTGACGCTACGCCACAATTTTAATCTTTTACGAATTGTTTTTGGCGTTTGTATTTCGTATGCCTTAAAATCATTGTATCTACCGAGAATGAGAATTGGACCTTCATATATTAGTTCAAGAATTGTTAGTTCTCTATTCTTCATTTTATGGTACTACTTCAATTTTTAAGGGTTTAACCATGGTATGTCAAAACCTTCCAAAAGGTTCTAAAATTTTGAATTTCCTCAAAATCAAAGGTGTTCCCATCCTTAGATGGTCAAAATATTTGTTGTGCAGATAGAACTGTGTGTGTACTATTCAATTTTAATGCTCTAACATTCAAGGGTGTGTTGGTCATTTTCAAAAGAGAAAAAATATACGCTTTGAGGCGTATACACTATTACACAATTCTGCATACTATAAATTTTACTTACTCAGTAAATTGGCATCATTACTCGAATTTATGTAATTTTACGATAAAAATATTATAATAACTCTCTGTCCCCTTTTCTCTTTTACATTTTCTATATATATCTCAATAACCCTATAATTTGTCACTTCATTAGATAGTTACCAATAACTTGAGTACAAAGATGAGAAGTAGTCATTCCTATATAAGTGAAAAGATCAATTTTTAAAAATTTTAAAAATTTTTTAAAATTTATTACAATTTAATATTAAACTTCTCAGTTAACCATTAATGGTCATTTATATACCCAAAACGTCCATAGTGCCAAATGTAAAAAAGTGTCAAAGACCCACCGAACAAAATAAACACATTTCCTCAGTGCTTAATCAACAATTTCCGATAATAGTTATTTAATCCTACAGTTTGTTTGATTTTGAAAATCTCGAATAATCATGATTTCAAAATATTCCCAGAAGACTAAAAATATTTCCCATTACTAATTTAAACAAAACGCAAAATATTGTTTAAAAATATTTGTTTTAATTTATTGATTGTTTTTTTTCGTTTTTTTTCCAATAAATTATTATAATATATTAAGAAAATTGTTCCCTAAAAATAAATAAACATAGTCCATTTGAAGTGTGATTGGAAAGCAACACACGAGATATGTCACAGAATGTCATATTTGGTCATATAGATGTCATAAATGATTTCGAAAAATAACAGAGAATTTTGCAATTTTTCCTGAAAGCATTATTTAATTGTTTAAATATATATTGTAAAACAAATTGTTTTAATCAGTTATAGCATGCATTAGAAATGAAAACGAGTTATATAAAAAATTATATAAAAATTAAATTATTTTAAGTAATTTTTAAACAAATTTATTAATTGTATTAATTAATAATTATATAAAAACCTGTTTTAATGAAAACACTTCATTCTTTTAAAAATTATTTAAAAACATTTTGGGATTCAATGATTTTATCAATAACGCTTCAAAAATTACACGTTTCCAATAATTATCGAAATTTTTTAATAAAAATTTAAAATCATACATAGCTATTTTATTCTTACAGCCTTTAGTGTGCTCATTAATATTGGTTAATCCCTTTGGTCTTGAATGCTCTCGAGCTCGAATACAGAGATGACCGAACGCCTCTCCAATGTATGTGACATTACACACATTACATGTAAACGGATAAACGAGATCAGAACACAATTCGACCGGAGTTTTAGATGTTTTAATAAACATATTCTGTACTTTACATACTTTACAATCCTAGTTAAAATTCCCTAACTGATTTAGCATGAATTTTGATCTGCAGTATGAAAAGAAATGAAGATATAGAAAATTGTAAACGAAATGCATAATAAATATATAAATTTATTCTATTGATGAAAATTTTTTGAAACTTTCAATGATATTTTAACAAATTCAGATGAATTATTCAAGAAATTTGTTGGTTCAAATTAGTTTACAACATAAAGAAGGAGGACAGCGCGAAGAATTTCAAAAGAAAACGAAAAATTTTAAAAAAAATCTTATTAGAAATTTGCACAAATAATCTCATTTGAAACTTTCTGTAATAATATTTATAGAAAAATTACAGTTATTTCCTATTCAAACTGTCAAAAAAAGTTATCGGTTTAGGGATTCTGTAAATTGTTTTTCTTTTTATTTTTAAATTTATTTTTTATTCCTAGTTGTAATTTTTTCAAATTTTTTGTTATTATTATTATTCACATTTTTACATATTTAAGAAGCTCCCGAGAAATATTCCTTGGTGTTCAAATGATTTGGTTAGTTTGGAAGGACATTGAATCAGTTACAATTATCTTCAAATATAGAGTTAAAGACTGAAATAATTTTTTTGGTGTCATTTGAGTGCCATTTGAGTCCCGAATTATTTTTTCAACCAAAGTAAATTTATTTTGAATGATAATGATTTTACATTTAAAAAATTTGAAAAATCCTTTTTTTTTGAAAAAAATTCTAAAATAGATGAATATTTTGATTGAATATGATTGCTATAATATTAGTAAGTAAGATTTGTGTGATAGGATTTGAAACAAATGGGAATGCACACGCCAACATCACATTGTTCACATTTATAAAATGATTTATTGATGGTTATTTATATAAATTTTTTTAGAACATTTTAAAATTTTCTAGAAAAGTAAAGATGAATTTATAAAAAAAAATTCAAAAGTTTTCAAAAGTAGGTTTTACTATTTCGATAAATACTCAGATTCTACTTAAATTTTCTATGAAGGTTTTCCACACATATATGATCAATAGTTGTTCTATCAAACAATTTATGTTTCATGAATTTTTCTCTTCAACTTCAATGTTTTATTTCACTTTAAAAAAGGCCTATTTTTAAAATTGTAACGATCAGAATATGAAAAAAATTTGTTTTATATATCAAAATGTTCGTTATTATAAGTTCTAAATATTGATGTAAAAACCTTTGATCTGTGCCTTATACTTTCGGAGAAAATCAATCTGGACCTATAAGTCACGCCGGTATCCAAAGGGTTAAAAATGTTTATTTGCTGAAATTATATAATACTTTGAGGAAAGTTTTTTTTTAATTTTTTTATTTATTTTTATTTAAATGACGTTTTTTTATAAATTAATTGTAATGTAATTAATTGCTAATTCTTTCTGATAAAACAGATTTTTAACATTATTTGAAGCTTGCGAGGTTTTTAGATGTTTTTTTTAAACTTTTTCTACCTTGATTCGTATTTTACACATGCAACATGAAACAACATCTATAATAATAATTAATGTGTACATCCACTATATGAATCATTTATTTTGAAAAACTATGTAAAAATCAGTCATATTAACCATGACTTCCAAATAAATAATTTTAAAAACTCAACTTTTAAGGCTTGTATTTTAATTTCATATAAAAATGAAGTAATTATTCAAGTTCTTTAATACTACTTTTATTCGGCAATATATGAGGGTACAGTGAGAATTCAAATAGTTTTCTAGTATAAGGGAGTGTTATTGCTAAAATGATTATATTTCTGAATAATAGCATCCTATCTAGTAAGCCTCTAATAATGTCATGTCATTTGGACAGTTAGTTTTGTTTTGACAGCCTTCGAAATTAAATAATTGCAATAATTGAAAAGAGTGAATTCCGCGTGTTGATTAAAGATTATTTTGTTGCAAGGAAAAACCATAACACAGACCTAAGATACAAACAAAACTAAATTTTACAATTAATTCTAATATATTTGTTAAATTCTCCTGAAATTATACTTTAAAGTAATCTCTTTATACATAAAAAATCTAAGGGTCCCCTCCATTCGAATTTTTCTTTTTTTATTTTAATTTAATTTAATTTATTTTTTATTTATTTTTTTATTTATTTTTTTATTTTATTTTTTTTTATGAAGTATTTATTCTTTTGTACTTATCGTTCTATATTACTTAGAAATGGTCTATGCTATTATCTTTTATCATAGTTATGTAAATATATTAATAAACTGAATCTTACTCCTGTTCAAGAATATCCTGGATATTAACTTTAACATTAACCCCACGTTCTAACGGGGTTAGTGAAGCGAAGCGAACAAGGGCAGAGCCCCTAGTATATTAAATTTTTTTACGAGGCATCATTATGCATCAGATAGATTTGTGAAAATTTTCTAAAATACATTTCACACCAAAAAGAAAAATAAACAAATTCCACAAAAATTAAAACAACAAAATTATAAACACATGAAAAATTATTCATCCATCAATTAATTAAACGGTAAACGGTAATATCGTAGAGAAAACCTGGAAAGCGTAATGATTAAAACAACAGTTGAAAGATCGAAGTACACCGGGAAGGGGGTGATACTGAAACCATATTAGTGGAACAGTTGTCAGGAATAATCGGTTTTGTTGTGACATAAATCTAAAGAAATTTTCATTGCTGGTTTTCCTGCGTCTCGAATTACTAATTAGAAAATTTCAATTGAATTTTTTTTATATTTTACTTTCGCTTGTTTTAATAATTTATAAATATTTGATATTTATGAATTGACATACTAAATTTGATATTTATTTTCGATTTTAAGTATGACAAATATATTAGAGATTTAGATAATATTTTTTAATGATTCCTATTTTGAACACTAAGACCCTTTGAGAGGGACAAGTAGTGGGGATATTACCCTAATGGACACAAGCCTCCCACTGTTTTCATGTTTTATACCTATTTTTCCCCCATAAACGTAAAAAAAACACTTAAAACCCCTAAAAACCTATATCTTTTAATTTCTTTATTCTGAAGACATTTTGGTTTCAAAATAAAGACTTAAAAAAAACAACAAAAATATTAAAAAAACAACAAAAATATTAATAAAACGGGGAAAAAAATACTGATAAAACTATGAAAAACGTTTGTCGGCTTGTGGTCGTTAGGGATATAAACACACTATTTGAGGATGTCAACTAGCAAGTTGCTATTTGACTAATTTATAATTTTATAAATCTTAATCTTGATGTCTTGAAGAATAAAAAATTTTATGAAAGAATAAAACTGCTCTGAGAGGACAGTGGTATTTTTTTTTTTTTTTTTTTTTTTTCACTGTCCTCTCAACAGTTTTTTTTGATCCGGATCATTTTTTTTTTTTTTATTTCAACCTCTTTCGTTTATCGAATCTCTTCCAATATACAAGCTGGCCAGACTTATATATCAGAATCAATTCGATAATAGCAGCACACCTTATTATTCGCTTCTCGCTCACGAAGTCGATTTCATCGGCGTTTTAAGTGTGCTGCTCGAAAGTACAAATGAATTCGAAAGCGAATCCGAAAGAGGTCCGAAAACAACCAAGAAATAAATGTGCACATTATAGAATCGATCCGGGGGTGTTCGAAAGACTGGTGGCGATAATTACCGGTTCGCCACCATCACCCGTTTCAATATTTTTTTTTCATATTTATGTTTAAAAAATAATTAATTAATAAAATAAATAAAATATACAAGATTTATTTCCTAAGATACCCACACTATATATTTTTTTAATATTTATTTTCAAAAATTATTTTCAATATTATTTTCAAATTTTTAATATTATTTTATGTTGAAAAAAAAACTAACCTCAGAAGTGATTTGAACCGCTAGCATTTGAACCACTGTGCCAGTCTATTCCCACTGCGCTATCGGAATTCGGATTTTTATCATTTTTTAAATTTTTATTATAAAAATGAATAATATAAATCTTAAAATTCAAGAAAAAAATAAATTAAATCTTGATTATAATAAAGAATTTACTCATGAAATCAAGAAAAATGATATTTTAAAAATCTCACCAACTTCAGGATCTATTGCAAACTTAAATCGTAGGGGTGATATAGTTTTTCAATCTCTTCAAACATCAAACCCAATAGATATTTGTAATGCCAAATTATATTATAAAATTGAATTAGAAATTGAAGCAAACAAAGATATAACCCTAGAAAACAATTTCTTTCCAAATTTATTCTCCAACATGAGATTAAAACTAGGATCATCAGAAATTGAAACTGTTTTGCATCCAGGAGTATATTCTACAATGTTAAATTTTATTTTAACTGGTTGTGATTATAAAAACGAATATGGTGAATTAACAGGTTGGATTCCTGATGTTAATAAAGGAGATTTAGATAAAGATGGTTTAGATATAAATTATGCTTACTATAAAAGAGTTGAACTTTATAAGTTGAAAAAATTTGAAGGTTATTTTGAATTAAAACACTTGTTCGGATTCCTTCAAAACTATAACCGGGTGCTCCATAATGTTTTTATAGAACTCATCTGTAATAGACTAGAAGGTGATAAAAGATTGTTCTATGGAGCTGCAGATACAAAAGCTAAATTAAAATTATCAACACTTGAATTGCATATACCTGAATGGACATTAAACCCACATTCTGAAATCAAACTCCTTGAAAGATTAAATTCCAACAAGTCTATAAATGTAAATTATTTAAATAGAATCTGTAGTGAATTTAGTATGACAGAGGGTTCAACATATTCTATAAAGGTGGCAAATTTAGCATACCGACCAAGATATATCTTGATTGGATTCAAAGAAACAGATTCATCTTTCCAAAAAAATAACAATCTATTTATTCAAAAGATTGGAAATGATAATTTAAAAACAATCCAAATTCAATTAAATAGTTCTTATTATCCAATAAATAGAATGGAATTTAATATTGAAAATAATGAAAACATATTCCCATATCTAAATTATATTGAAACATGTTATGATTTCAAAGTTGAACCGCAATTAAGTTTAGAAGATTTCAAAAATTTATATTCTATATTTTGTATAAATGTATCAGACCAAGATGATCGCCTAGCTATAAATAATGTTGATGTTACACTTCATATAACAAAGGATTCTAATTTTAAAGCTAAAGTATATACATTAATATTAGAAGAAAAGAAAATAGAAATGAAATTATATGGTGGAAAGATTTCAATTATTGAAAATGTTAGGGGAGATTCTTCATAAGTAGATTCCCCCATAAAAAAACTTTTAAAATGAGTAAATATTGGACATGTGAAAGTTGTAATTGTCAAGTTACAAGACATCACAAAGCAAGTCATCTTAAAACTAAAAAACATACGAGAGTTGATATTACAGGAGGCGACCTACAATCTTCAAAAACAACATCTACAATATTAAAACCTTTTACTACAGAAAAATATCCAGGTGAAAGACATTTATTTAAACACAATTATACTGGGCCAGGAACAAGATTAGATATTAGATTAGATGAAAATAATAATCCCAAACAAGGAGAAGAACCAATAAATAGAATTGATCAAGCAGCTTTAAAACATGATATTGCTTACAATTCAGAAGATCTTAGAGATAGACATGTTGCAGATGTGAATTTAATACATGATTTAAATAGTATCCAAAATCCATCAACCCAAGAAAAGATTCAAAGAGCTCTAGTTAAATTAGCAATGAAAGGTAAGATTTTCATAGGCTTAGGACACAGTCCGATCACCATGGGTGCAAGACTTCCTAGGAAAGCAAAAGATGTTGCTAATAAAAAGATTATCGAACAAGCAGAGATTGAAAGATCCCTCGAGAGTACAGCCAAGACTAGTTTACAAACCCCAACAGAATCAGAAATAAAATATGCCAACGAATTACACCATGAATTTAGAAAAAATAAAAAATATTTAAAAGTTCAAGTACATGAAAAAGATCAAACATGGTCTGCAGATTTAGTCTTTATGCCAACCAAATCATCAGACCCTGAAAAATATAAAATAATTTTAACAGTAATAGATTTATATACAAGATTTGCTTTTGCAAGGTGTTAAGAAAATAAAACAGGATATTCTATTACAGAAGCATTTGAAAATATATTTGAAGAATATCAAAGAATTCCAAAATATTTATGGTGTGATAAAGGAACAGAATTTTATAACAAAGTTTTAACAAAGTTTTTAAATGAAAATGATATTAAATTATATTCAACAGAAAACGAAGGAAAAGCAGTTGTGGTTGAAAGATTAAATAGAACATTAAAAAATAAAATGTGGAAATATTTTACTGCTATTGGAAAACAAAAATGGAACAATGAATTGTTACAAAAGATTGTAAATGAATATAATAATGATGTACATAGTTCTATAAAATCAACACCTTTAAATGCTTCCTTGAATCCTGAAACAGTTAAAGTGGTAAATATTGAAAATGATGTTATTGTTGATACAACCCCTATAAAACCAAAATTTAAAATTGGTGACCGCGTAAGAATATTTAAATATAAAAATAAATTTGAAAAAGGATTCACAGCAAAATGGACAAATGAAATTTTTATTATAAATAAAATACATTATACAACTCCAATAACATATAGCATCATTGATTTAAATAATGAAAAAATATTAGGTAGATTTTATAATAATGAACTACAGAAAACAGATTTTTAAGTCGACAAGCCCTAAAACAAACTTTTCCATATTTCAGCTTCTTCTCTATCCAAATAAATATAATTATATTTTTCTCTCCAATGATTATCAACAAACATATCAAACATATTCTTATCAGGTTCAACATTTGAAAATAAATCATTATAAATCATATTCTTATCACGCTTGTCTAATTTAAAAAATATAAAACAATTGGAATTATTTCTTATAGAGTTTTTATCTAAAGCATAATATGTTTGAGATATATAAATAACATTACAATTATTATGTCTTCCTCGTGTAAAGTAACTCTTTTGAATCTCTTGATTTTTCATGTTAACAACATCATCAAATATAACTAGATTCTTTTTATCTTTAGGAAGTAAATCACAATGTAAAACATCTTCAGGTTTATTAGAGAATAAGATCTGGATTCCATCCCCTATATAATCATTTTTATTACTAATATCTGATTCTAAAATCTTTTCCTTGTACCAATCAACCATATCACAAGGATGAAAAACCTCTTCGGGATATGTATGTTGATTTTTAAAAATATCAATTATAGCTTTTTTAGTTAATTTATTTTCAAATCCACATTTCAAAAGTTGTAATTCCGGTTGGTTAATGGTTGTAGAATAAAAGATTAAATTATTATAATCCAAAAAACCATCTTCTAATAACATTCTCATAAGAAGAACATTCTTTCCACATCCAGAAGATCCAATAATTAAGCATCTAAAATTATCAGGAAATACTTTATTATTAAATTTAGATTTATGTCTATTTAAAATTGGTTTCCAAGTATCCATTTTTATTTATTATAAAATGACAACACAAAACCCTACAGAGGAATCTTTGCAAGAATTAATAAATTCAAATAAAAATAAATCAGTAGTAATCTCTGGTAAAAAATATTTTATTGGAAAACATGTAAAAGAACAAGTTAAAGAACATATAGGGAGTTCCTCCAAATCCGGAGGTATTCTACCTTTAGCAGCTTTAATACCTGCAATCATTGCCGGACTATCAGGTGCTGCTGGAATAGCTGGAGGAATTGCAACTACAGTTCAAAAAGCTAAAGAATCTCAAAAGACAGACCTAGAAAAAGAAAAACTACAAACTGAAATCGAGAAAATGAAGGGAGGGAAAGGTCTCTATCTTGATCCTTATAAAGGCCGTGGTTTAAATGATTTTTTAAAAAATCAAATTTCATCATCTGAATCTTTATCTTCAAAAGATAAAGATGATTTTAAAAAAATATGTAAATCTTTAAAGAATGGATGTCTTTGTAAAATTAAAAATGGTAAAGGTTTATACTTGAAACCCTTTCCAACGGATCCTTTACCAAAATGATACCATTTTTAATACCATTAAAATGGTATATGAAGAAAGATTAGCACTTTTAAAAAAATTACAATCAGAACAAGATAAATATAATAAAAAAGATACAACTCAACAAACTGAATCTATAATATTAAATGAGGTAATCCAACAACAACAGGGGCCAACAATTAAAGCTATAAAAGAGTTAGAAGTTTTAAAATTTAAAGAGTTGGAAGATAAACAAGATTTAAAAGAATTACCATGGTTGGAAGATTTAAATATAAAACCTCTTATACTTGATCCTAAAATTAATGTGAGTTTAAGTAAAACAATTAACCTACATTTAATATTAATGTTGAAGGATATCAAATAATAACAATTAATAAACATGACTTTCTGTTATATTTAAATTCAGAAAATAAATCACGTATTCATTCACAAAATGTTTATAATACTAAACACCTAGACTTTGAATTTACAGATGACTTTTATAAATTACTTTGTGGATATCCCTCAGAGAATGTTGATCTTCTAGAAATTAAAAAATATTTAAATTTAATAGAATTAGTACATGGTAGTGCTAAAGCAAAACATATTCAAGATTTAAAGAAATATTTAAATAAAAATGAAAGGGGTTATATTGTCACAGAAGGAGAGGGCCAGGGTCAGGGCCAGGGAAAGGGTAAGGAGATAAACCCAATCAATCTTTTTATTGAATTAAGAAAACTATTAGCAGCTAAAAAAGCAGGACATAATAATTTAGATTCTGATATTTTAAAGATTTCTAAAGAATTATTAAAACAAGGAATAATTTCAAAAGATAAATTTAATAAGTATACGAAGTTATAAATACGAAGTTATAAAATATAAAATGACTCCTTCAATATTAGATTTTTTAAAAACATTTGGAATAAATACAAAAACAAATTTTGATTTAAAAGATTATGCAGATTATTTAAATTTAAAAATAAAAATATTAATGAATGATGAATTGTCGAGTCTGAAAGAAGACACTCTAAAGAATATCATTATAAATTATCAAAATTCAAATGAAAAAGGATCTCATTGGGTTTGTATATATAATAAATCTATATACTTTGATTCTTTTGGGATTAAACCCACTAAAGAAGTTGAAGACTATCTCTCGGACTACACTTTTAATTCTTTACAAGTTCAACCTAATAATACTAAAATATGTGGTATTTTAAGCTTATATGTTTTGTATAGATTGAATAAATCTAAAGGAGAAGGTTTCACTTCCTTAATCCAAGAAATTTATAATGATTTAAAATCTCTTCTATGAAAATGGAGCTTCGCAACCTTCCGGAAGATAATTTAAAAAAAATGGTAAACATAATGTCAGATAAATATTCAAGAACTTTATCTATAAATTCAAAAGAATCAGACTTTACTATAAACTTTCAAGATTCAATAAAATTAGATCAAAATTTAAATTATGAATTAGGTCTATTATGGTTTTGTGCTTATAATACTATTTTTAATATAACTAAAGATAATAAACACATTTAGTTATGTAAGCCCCCCAAAATTCGAGGATAACATTATAATAATAATAGAACCCGGGGCTTATGAGATAAAAGATTTAAATAATATACTTTCTAAAAAAACAAATGGAGCTATTGAAATTAAAATAGATTTACCAACTTCAAAATGTATAATGACTTTAAAGAATATAGGAATTAGGTTTCAAAATAATAGTTTCTTTAGAACAATTTTAGGATTTACACAGAGTCATTATAACATACCTAAAGTTGAGAATATAACATCAGAAAATATTATAAAAATAATAAATACAAACACAATAAATATTCATTGTGATTGTATAACAGGTTCTTATAATAATGGTAAACAAACAAATGTTTTATATTCCTTTCCCTCAAACACAGTTCCTATGGGATATAAAATAGTTGAAAGAATGAATCCTCCAAATTATTTACCTTTATGTAGAAAATATATAATGGATATTAATTTTAAAATTCTTAATCAAGAAGGAGAATTGATTGATTTTAATGGAGAAGAAATTTCAATGTATTTACATTTGAAACAGGTTTGAATACGAAGTTCCACATGTCATTTTAAATTATTAATAAATGAGTTCTTATATTCCATGTAATAGAGGTGGTGGAACAATAAAAACAGGGTTTAATACAGAAGAAATATTAACTTTAACAGAAAATAAATATATTAATGAAAGAGGTGATTCAATGAAGGGTGATTTAATTTTAAATGGACACAAGATAAAAGAATTATCTTTTCCAACTGATGAAGCTGATGCAGTTAATAAAAAATATGTTGATGGTGTTAAAAATTATACTGATTTAACAACAACAAGAATTGAAAGTTCATTAACAACAAAAATGGATTCAATGGAATCAAAGCTTAATAATATCGAACAACGATTTAATGATAAATTTGACAAGTTACAAAGTCTATTAACTGAACAAGTTGTAAAGTTAAATACTAGCATATTAAATTCTAAAGATAAACAAATTATGAATACTAAATTTAATACAATATATAATATAATAAATGAGATGATTACATCATTTAATAAAAGAATTTCAAATTTAGAGTCTCATGGAACACACATTAACACCACACATAGTATTAGAAAAGAGCTGCTGAATTAGAACAGAATAAAACATTATTACCCCATACATATAAACATTTTATAGAACCAAGTTTAATAACAACAAACAGTAAAGAATGGGGTGTTTTTATGGTTATAAAGATTATTGATCCTTATTTCTTTTTGTTTGATGATGATAATGAAAGAATGAAATGGTTTGTGAAATGTGATTATAATAGTAAGCTTGAAAAAGGGTGATGTTATAATGACTAGTTATGATTTACCACACGGAGATTGGTATGTTAATACTCATTCACATGGACTACATAAAGTTAAAAGTAAGAATATTATTTTTAAAAGCACACTTGTACAATATATAGATTTAATATTTTATGAAAAAAAGGTTGATGTTGATGAAGTTCGTAAAGCATTGAGAGAATTGTATAAAGATATCCTCTCAACAAGAGTTTTCTTTTGATATCCGAGTATTGGTACCAGATGGTGCTCAGAAGAATAAAGTCTTATTTTTTTAATTATTAAAATGGAAGTAAGAGAAGAAAAAATATATCCAGAATTATCATCAGGATATTATTCTTCCAAGGCCTCGGCTCCCACAGAACTTGAAATTATGAGAGTAAAAGAATTTAAAATCAGAAACCTTACATTTACAAGATTTATTAAAGCATTATAAAAAGGTTAAAAATAGATGGAATAAAGGGAATACAGTTTTAAAAATTATAGGTTATTCTTTAGGATTTACATCTGCAATATTAACAGTTATTTTACCTATAACTTTACCAGTTTTAACAATAGCACCTGTAATACTTGGAAGTATTTCTGTAGCTGATGGTTTCTTGACTGAAATAGTTTCATTATCTTATACTTCTAAAAAGAAAAGTTTATATCGTGAAGTTTGTTTATCAATAGAATTAGGAATCTCTAAATTATTTTTATTTCAATTAAAAGCTTTGGAAGATGGAATCTAACTGATGATGAAATAATGAAATCAAATCAAATAATACAAGATATTAAAAATAATATTAATAGATTAAAAAGTGCTAATGTTATAACTAATGAATATTCTAAAAAATTAAACGAGAGAAGTGGCTAAAGAATCATACATAAAAAATTTATTGCCCTTCAAAAGGTTGATGTTGTCACTCTTAAATTAATTGTTGACATTTTAAAAGAAAAAAAATCATTTGATAGAATCTGATGTTAACTTTTTCGAAATTAGTTTTTAGAACCTCTTTATGATCTTTAAATTCTTTATCACTTAGACCTTTTATATATTCAGGATCAGTATTAAAATAATTTTAAGTTCTAAACATATAGGATTAAAAACTTGAGAATATAAAGGTCTGCCAATCCTTGGGGATAAATGATCTCAACTCTATAAATATCAAGATCAGTAAGATTTAAATCATAGACTTTATTTATTTTATCAAGACTTTTTATTATTGGAATTAAATCATTTCCAATTGGGAGAGTTGTTTTCATATCAGACAAGATGAATCTTTTGTCATCATAATTTGATAATGATACTTTTTGGGATTCTATCAAGTAAACATCATGCTTTTCACTTTTAAGTTGATGTACTTCATCAATTTTATCTTTATGACCTTCTTTTATACAATCTTTATAATCTTGATGAGAAAGTTTCCTGGCTACGCATCTCTGTATTCCCTTTACATCTGTTATCCTTTACAGGTTCCTCGGCTTCAGGGAATACAGGATATTTAAATGTGATTGGAACTCAGCCGTTGAATTTTTAAATATAATTGTATGCTCTTCAAATTTAGGTTTGTAAATGTTTCGTATGAATATTGTTTAGCACGAATAAATATTCCATTTTCTATTGGGGTATTTGGTTTTTCATCTTTAAACGAAAATAACTCTCCGGATGAATTTATTAAATTTGAAAGTATAGGATTTTCAGCTATGTCTCTTTCAAGGTCCTCAGTTCTTATGGTTAAAAACATTGAATCCGTATCCATTGCATGCATTGCTATATTAGGACCATATATGGGTTGTAGGATGTTATAATATGTTTCATACATTTGTAATTTTGAAAGTTCTAAAATTGCAAAGCCTATAAATATTGGTTTATTATATGTTTTCTCAAAATTCTGTAGTTCTATTGCAGAAAGACTTTCAGAAAATACCTGTGCGTTTTTAAATGTAGGCTTTCCTAGCATACGATTATAACGGGCAACGTCCTTCGGGCTATTAGTCAAGAGTTCAATATGAGTATACTTGTCCACATTTTCCATGGTCTTGCCAAGACTGAATTGTTTAAAAGTTTATAACCATTGTCTTTTAAAAGGTTACCTTCTCTTTTTGCAATGTTTCTACAACGGATGTTCTCCTCTATAAAGGGCTTCATGAATGCTGCCTGTTTAAATCTTATAACACTATGAACTTTTTTTACTTTCATTCCTTGTAAAATATAAAACTGCAGGAGTCTATAGTGACAGAGATAATATTCTCGATCTGTTTGATCACAAAGAAGCTTTGTTGTTGGTGGTTTATCCTGTGCGATTTGCCAGGATGCAAGTTCTTGGACATTAATCTTTCTTCTTATAGGGGCTAAAGGGAAGTGTCTTGTTTGTGCTTTTATATCCTCAGGATATTCGAGGTCACATTCTATAAAGTATCCTATTGCTGAATCTTTAGGGGTTGCAAGTATTTCATTAATAAGGTCTTTTAGGAAGGAACTATTCTGGTATCCAATATCTGAGTATATCTCAAGAAAGTCACTCATTGGTAAAAAACTGAGTCATTATACCAGAATATAAAGCTGTTGCATCTATATAAAGTATAAACATAGGATTCTTCATTCCTTCTAATACTTCTTTTAGTTCCTCATCATTAAGTTTTATATAAGGCTCAGAGGTCTTTGAAAGCATTCTACTATTAGTTATTGCATTTCTAGCTTTATTTCTCTATTCCCCATTACTGAGGATACTCCTCCTCTAATGTTTGTTTTAATTAAATTAAACATGTCTTGGTCGGTTAAAAGATCTATAATTTTATCAGACTCTGGAAGATCTGAAGTCCAAATGGTATATAACATAGTATCCCAAGCTAAAGAAGGAGCTGTTATATAATTATAAGGTTTAAGAACAAAAGAGTTGTAAATTCTTCAAAGCAATCTGCTAGGATGTAAACATCTAAGGATAGGTACATATTTGTATAGTCTCCTAAAGTTTTACAGTCAAACAGGTTAAACATTTTCTGTGCTCGGGAATATTCTTGATCTGTAATCCCAGATTTTGAAAGTATTGAATAAAGGCTTCTTTCTCTGGCAGACATCGTTTCCTTTAATTTTTCAAATGAATCAATGTAGTCATAGGGATATATTCCTTTCGCCAAGCATGTCGAGTATTCTTCTTCTGGAATATTATTTTTTACCAAGAACTCTCGAGTGATTTTAAATCTTCTGGTTTTAATGTTTTTGCTATGCCATCTAAAGACATTTGGAGAAAGTTTAAGGAATCTATAAATTTTAATTTCCCATATTCAAGTGATTTATATTTTTCTTTTGTAAGTCCTATAACCTTGAAAGAGTTTTGGGCATTTTCTGCTAATTGTTTTATAAATAGATGTATGTCATAAACCAAAAAGATTATGAAATATAACTGGCACAAATTTGGGTGTATGACATTTAAGATTGCAACCTCTATGGGCTGCTCCTCGATAATTATTATCACTTTTTAAATGGTCATGATCGAGGACTTTATCAGATTCTTTATAATTATTTTCAGGATTGGATTCTTCATCATCGTATTCCCCATAATCTGATTCCTCATCACTGGGGTCCACAAACTCTTGTTTGCACATCCAGCAGTTGGAAGTATTTTTATATTCTTCCAATTGTTGATATGAAATATTTTTAGGATACTTTGTTTTTAATGCTTCAAATATGTCATGTTCTAGGAGATTTATACTTGTAGTAAAATGATCCAAGACATCTTCTGAGGTTCCTTGAAATGCATATTCTCTAGATTCCATGACTTCGGGATAATTACTTTTAAATAATAATTTATAGGCAGATGGTAATTGTTTAGTTTTTTTAACACTATTAGGTTTATTATTTTTTCTTAGAAAGGCCTTTAACCTTGTTGGCTTCTCCTTTGTTTAGAGGCTTTCCATGCATCCATGAGTTTATTTTTTTCTATATTTTTAAATATTGATTGACTAGATCTTGTTTATAATTTATAGATTCAAAGTCTCCGTAGACAACTCCTAATGTTTGTAATAAATTTGAAAAGTTTTTAAAATGCATCTTGGGATCTGTAGGCATTCTAATTAAAGCTGGTGAATCCTTTTCACAAAATCTTGCATGCTTAATCATGGAGTTTTTAGTTGTTGAATAATGAAGACATCTTTTACATGTTCCACCTCCACAAGTTCGATTCTCTGGTGATGTAAAGGCTTGAAAGTTTTTTATTAAAAACATATGTTGATTATTTTCATCTTCCAAGATTAAAAGATATATCTCCCTATCGCTTCCTTGTACTTCAT
>CAUHTR010003432.1:0-46227 GCA_959609185.1 Schmidtea polychroa
TTATTTCAAAAGTACCAATGTATCTATTTTATGGTTTATTTCTAACATATTTCTTGACAATTACTAATTCACCGATACAAAATGCCTATAAATTCTATATTCTTGATTATATTTATTGGTACCATTAATTCACCAATACAAAACCGATAAAAAACATGATATCTATATTCTTGATTATATTTATTCGCACCATTAACTAATTTGATATTATATGGGTTAATATTACGATTCTTCTGGATTTTTTATTGTCATTTCTGGACCAATAGTAAAAGATACTTTGCACAATTTATTTAATTTAATATTATAAAAAGATATCAAAATTACAATATACTAAATCAAATATATTTTTTAAAACATTTACATGAGATTTAAAATTATCATGAAATCTATTTGTAATTCAATCATTCTTATCATTATTACTCAAAAATGATGATTATTTTTCATTCTAATATTAAAATTTTTTTTATAAAAATACATTATCAAATTGTTGATTGGGGGAAAAATTATTATTTGTACTAAAATTATCAAACAAACAAACATTCAGTCGAACATTTATTGCATATTTAAGGTCCTCAAAATTCTATAATTCCTTACATTTGATTTATCACTTCTAACATATCCCCTCTGCTTGGACCTTCGGTATCTCTCAAAATATTCGAGTGTTCGTCATCATATACTATCGCAATATGATCTCTGTAGATTGGAATTATCGCGGAATCTATTGTAAATCCCATTGAATTGATTGGAATTTCTTTCTAATCTTTTTTCAAAGCAAATAAACTTTGAAAGCGCTTAAGCCCTTAAATGACTTTGCTTGCTTACCATAGTACGAACATCGAATATTTGGTTATTCATGACACATGACTAATTTCACGACATGCATAACATTGAATATTTGAACATTGTCCTGAATTTCTATTTTGGAAACTAGTTCGAATTGGTTGTCGACCGTTGAAATCTTGACTGAAATTTCTTCCTTCAAAATGATTATCTCATGGTTTTTGAAAGTATCTCTTTTTCCAATGTTGTATCGGCCATTTTTTTAAACTGAAGCATAAGAATTATTTCCAGCATCTGCGATTTGTATTTTTGCTTTGTCTTTCATGTTCTGTAATATCTTTTTTATTTATTTGACTTTGGTCCATTCTGTTCTGATTCTTTGTCATGTTTCGATTCTTTTTTCGATAACTTTCCTTGAGCAAATCCTCGGTAATTTCATAATGTTTTATTTCATTTTTTCTGCTTTATTGTCAATGCAATGCGTTAAAAAATGATATTAACTTAGACATTGCTAATATGTTGCGCTTCAAAATCTTCTGGAAGCCTTTTTTGATTATTGAGTAGATTATCCAGATTCTAAATCTCAATTTTGTTCAAAAGCCAATCTTTGTCACAATTTTCATCCAAATATACTCTGGGAATTACTTTTGTTGGCTGTTGGCCAATTGAATTATAGAGAAATAAGATTCAATCTTCTCGATAAATTCATCTAGATTATCTCCAATTGAAGGTCCTGGGCTATATAAGGATTCACAATAATTCTTGGGTTGAAAGTGTTGTTGCCATGCAACAAGATTAAGTAACAATACGTCGAAAAAAATTTATTAACGAAAAGTTTGTAATATACTACACTATATACTACATGTGTATTTACAGTGTATTATGTATTATGTATTATTGGAATAAATAATCATATAATCTGAGGACTCAGACAATCAAGATAATAAATCAAACAGACAGACATTCATGTATATTAATTTTACGGGTTTAAATAACATAATACACGAGTCAGGAAAATCAAATATCCAAATATAATTACATCACAGCATCACATGGAGCATTCCATAAATATAGATTTACTTTTTTATACTTTTTATTCAAAAGCAATAAGCAAATATTTCATAATTAACTTTGAAATATTAAGCGGATATATTTTATTGAATTTTAATTTTAAACAAAAATACTTCTAATATATATAGGACGTTTGTAAAACACATACTTCTCTAATACACTTAGGCTGCTTCATTTCTGTGTTTAGCCATTACATTTTCATGGATGTTGGAGCATGTGAATTTATTATTGACAATATACATAAACATTGATTACATGCTTATCAAAGCAACAATCCCAGTGAATATTGTTTTAATTTTGTTTATTTCGAAATATTCTGCGGCACACAATTCGAGAACTGCATTTTAAGTTTAAAGACCTAATAAATGATTTATTTATTCTAAAATCTATTTAATATTATAAGTTTGGACTCTTAATTTCAGATAATTATACAAACAATTTCTTCATTCATCTTACAAAATCATTAATAATTATGATAATTACTGATAATTATGAATATAATATTTGTATTTCCACATAAAACAAATAAATCCCCAAATTCTTTGCACGAGAATGAATAATAAAACTGATGGGTAAATCATATCATTAATTCTTGCAGTTCAAACATTTTGAACTGAATTTATGATCAATTTGAATTATTTTGTTACTAACCTTTTTACTTTTCTAAAGATCATTTATCTAGCTCTCTTTAGTACTCATCATTATAAGGAATCTTAGTTTTTATCTAAAAATTTCCTTAACATGGTTTATTGTCTGTTTAACGTAAATAGTTATACAAGATTTTAAAAAGCATCTCTCTCAAATTCCATCATTAGTATATTAAATATGAAATAAGTTGACTACGAAACTTGTTTCCTGATATCGAAAAAGATGGGTAATTTATTTGGATTTTAAATGCATGAAAAAAATGTATACTCTTCACGTGAGAACAATTTGGACTTCAAATTTGGTTTTCAAAATAAATTTGAACGAGTTTTATTAGGTGTTCTACTGTGAATTATCTATAATAATTTTTACCGCGCTGTATTATAAAATACAATAAAAGAAATAGAAAATTATTTTAAAAACAATTAATATTTTAAGTACACCTGATAATTTATGAATTAAAACAATGGAGGATTAGTTTGTTTATATATGAATGGTAAAATATTTAATATTAAATATAATAAAATGCATAATGTTAAAAATATATAAAAAATCTATTCAAGATATTTTTCTGATTTCCTTGAAATTTAGTTTTAAGAAATTATTAATAATGGCATAAATTTATTTGACAATATAAGGTTTCCGGTTATTTACATAAATTACTTTATTCAACATAACCAGAACAGCAAATTTTGATTAATGATTTTGAAATGAAATTACGTTAAAACATTAAAAAATATTTATTTATTATTTAATGAAATAATTTTGGATTGGATTAGATCAATGGTGGCCAACCCAAATCAATCGAAGGGCCAAATTTTCGGAAAAATACTATCACGGGCCACAATAAATTCATTTAAATAAATATAACTCGTTTTTACGATTCAAGTAAACTTAGAATCAATTTTTTAAATTAAAAACATGCTTAATTCAAATATGAATTCTAAAAAAGACAATTATTGATTTGATGTTTAAAATTGTGTCCGGGCCACATCAAAACGCTTCGCGGGCCACTGGTTGGCCATGGCTGGATTAGATCTATCTGGTTTTTTAAGAGTCTGGAAGGTATCATTAACCCTTCGAGACTTGGCGACGTATATATACGTTTTGACTTTTTCATTAAATCCGGGGAACGTATATAAACTTTTGAGTTTAAATAAAGTAAAAACCACGTTTTTTAGTATTTTAACATTAAAAAAAGGTCTTTTAATTGATCAAATATTTTTAAAATAAATAAAAAAATGATATTTTAAAATTAAAAAAAATTGACGAAATTCCCCGTCTCAAATGGTTAATTTCGAAACATGATAACAGCGAAGAGTTGAAAGATGATAAATATAGACATAGTGAAAAGTTCATGAATCTTACCACAGACAACAAGGAAAGTAAATTAATTAGGAATTCGAAGTATCTTGGGACTTCGAGGAATGTAAAATTGTAAATAAGTCGATTATGTAATGAAATGATGTAATATCACATGAGTTCAGGTTACTGTGGATTCATAAAATGATATATGAATGTAGTAGGAATCAATAAACATTACTTTAGTTTTTTGCTCTCTGATTTGTCCAGAATTCTTAGAATGCAAAATATCTAGGTTAAAGGGAATACATTCTTGATATTTTTCAATACACTTTTGAAACATGTTGCAGATTGAAAATATGTGGAACCATAGGGTAAAGTGGAAATGTCTTATAGGAAATCCTCACTTTAGATTGATTCAGTTTGTGTTTAAATTGTTTCACATTTCATTGCGTTTTTATCAGTAATTTTGCATTATTTTATAATTCTCATTAAAATAATATTGTGAAACAATTAAAATAAAAAAGCGAAAGTTAAATCCAAATATTATTTCACATGAAACATGCTGCTTCAATTTGGGACGTTTCAGTTTGCGTAGTATTTTTGCAGAACCAATTATGAAACCAAAGTGAGGTATTGGTGTAATTCTGCTAATATGTCTTATTATTTTGGTTTTCAAATTTTTGAAATGAGAAAATAAACAATTTGAATTAATAAATTACACAAATAATGTAAAATATACTGTAACCCGGAGTCAGTGACTTTCAGGCATACATTCACTATTAATGGATCAAATAGTACTAAAATGTTTCAAAAAGAAACTAAAATTTATGATTGTGTAAAGGAATGATATAAAAATTATGGTATCCGAATTTAATGAAACTGATTTTGTTCAGTGAAGAGCATTAACACTTCCTTAATTGAAGTATAATAAAAAATAATTTCAGGTTTTTTAGTTTTAGGATTGAAACTTTGGGCGTAACTAGAGTAACTAAAGCATTTCCATTTTAACAAATTTAAAAAATTGTATTTTATAAAATCAATAAAAATAACCTGCTAGTAAATGGATCACTAGTAATGCAAATGCGTCGGTCATTTGGTAAAGATTATTATTACTTTTTTCTTTTTGACTAGAATCGATAACTGTTTAAACTTAGTGAAAAAGTATGTAGATAGAAAAATGAATGTGGAAAAAATATCTTTAATTTTATTATGATTATTCTTTTTAAATTATGTGAAATTTGTCATTCGAATAGTTCTTTCCAAGTAAATTAATGTAATTTAGTAAGGAAAACTGGCGTTGCAAAATTTTTTCTTTCCTAACTTTAAATTTTGAAATCTTCGATAAAAATATTATTACAAACCAACCAAAAAAATATAATGTCTAATGGAATACGATCTAATGACAATGAACATTTTTATATAAATCTGGGTAACATTTATTCGGAGTTAAAATTGAAACCTCAGTGTAATATATATCGTGTACAATTAAATTTTTTAAAAGTTTATAATCAATTTGACTCAAGCAATGTGATTACGGGTTAATGAAAAAAAATAGAATGAATTTTGAAATTTGATTTAACAGGGACAATGGTTAAAAATAGTCAATGCTTCCATTTCTTCAAACATAATATATTAGCAAAATAAAATAGGAAAATTCATTTAGATAATTTGATAATGGTACATATCGTTATTATGCATTTTATTACTTTGAAGCCTAATAAATCAAAAAGTCGATGAATAAAAATATATGATAAAAGAAATCACGGCAAGAATGGCCAAGGAAAAAATAATCATATTATTTCATCAAGCACAGTCATCTCATTAAAAAAATATTATCTAAAAATATAACTTGTTTTTTATTATTTTAGTTGTTAAAAATATATTTATGTTAAAAGTTGTACTTTAATGTTATTTTACCAGAAGTAGTTAATTAACATTACTTTTAATATATTAACTTTCATTTTAGATTTTTTTTATGTCTACATTGCGTAAACAACTATTGAGTAAAATCATTTAGGTTAAGTAAAAACTAAACTGCGACTGCTTTAGTAAATTTTTTAATACAAAAATTTTCGTTTATCCCTGTAATTATAAACTATTTAACAAATAAATCTGTTTTATTTCAATTTTTCATTGAAGAAATAATTAATTTTATCTTTTATAACTTTTGCAAGATAATAACAGATCAATAAAATTCTTGGCGATAGCCACAAACTTTCAAAACAACTTTCATCAAAGAATTGACTGAAATTGAAATATGTAATTTTGATATTTTTGTCATCCAATGTAGAAATATTTCGATTAGCACTCGTGATTTTCTTAGTTAAATCGTGCAAATATAATTTAGTTGAAAATTATATTGCTTTTGTTTATTATATTCAGATCACAAAAGATTATTAAATATGTCGAAAAATGATGTGTATATTATAAACAGATTTAGAGTCGCATCTGCATATATCAATGTTTATTAACATTTCTCATAACAAGCATTTTATCAGTTAGATAGTTACATGTGATAAAAAGGGAATTCAATCCGATAATTCTAACAAAGATAATTAGGAATAGATTTCAGATAAGCTGGAAGAACATGTTACCAATTCTTTTTTCATGGAATTTAAAAAGGTAACCCACTTTGAGCTTGCTTTAACAACCAGGATATCAATAACGAACATTAATGCGCTTAGCTAGAAACAATATGTGGTTCTAGTCAAACGATATCATACATTTATTAACACTGTAAAACGTGTGAAGAGTCGAAGAATAACTACGAAATATCGTTGTTATTTAACTTTGTCTATATCTCCCCAATCTGGAAATGACGCCATCCGATTTTTATATTTACCTGTCGTTGGCACATCTCCTGTATGAGTGAACATTTTAGAATCAAGACCAAGTATTTAGAGATTCCTGATTCTAAATACTTCTAAGAAACACTTTAATAATATACCCTAAGTTTTTACAGAAGAAACAGTTAATCAATTATGAATAATACAAAAAAAATTCTCCCTGAACCAAACAAGTTTTTTATTGTAGTTAACAGTTAGAATTTTTTGGATTTAACACATAAATATACGATCTTGGCCCGCCAATTCAACAATCAAATTAAGAATATAGACGTGTTATATTATATTTGTCATTTGTTATCTATAAATCTATTGAAAATTTATCAAAAAGAAAATTTTACAACTTTTTAATATTAATATTAATACTTTAATATATTAGGGCTCTTTATTGTGTTTGTCTTACATCAATTAAAATTGTCACATTTTTGTATTCTAAAATCATTATTTTAAGAAATATAAAGCAATACTTTTGAAATTAATGAAAATGTGATATTTAGAAATTTTTACTTTCGCATCGTAAGCCAGCTACATCTTCAAGACGTTTTCGGCAAACATTGCAAAATTTTCTTTTGAAATGACTAATTTCTGACCAACAGTGAGCAGCTGGCTCCTAAATATAGGAAATAATCTTATTAATGCGAAAGAAATACGAATCAATCAATTATTATATAAAATTATCTACACTACAATCACAAAGAAAATTAAATATACAAATATTATCGCTAGGCAGTAAATTGAACTGTAAATAAAATATCTGAAATACAATTTGAAAAATTGCTATTATAGTAGGATAACAAATTATATCATATATCATTCATAAATTTATTGAGTTTTTGTATTAGTTGCATAGAATATTTTTGAAAGACGAGAAATGCAAAATTATCATAATCTTAATATTCATTGTTTAATTGTAACACTAAAGATTAACTAATGCGAATAATACGAATTTTTAATAAAATGAAAATATTGTAGGGATTTTGTTAGTTTATAATAAATAATGTTTCCAACTCTGAGAGCTCAATTAAAGGACATTTATGCGATCAAAAAAACAAGGTTTAAAGTTTTTTCTATTCATTTTAAAATAAAAACAGAAACCTACACAAATTTAATTACAATGTCATAAATTAAAAACAATTTGGTAAAAATAAGTGTAAGAAATAAATTGTAAAAATATCTGAAAATATCTGAAAATATGATTTTTTTTAATTGAATTTCTTTTGACTTTAATAATTTTGAACTTCTTTTTGACTACGACTACATTTTGTACAAAATATGCATTTTTAAATACATTGAGCATTATTTTGTATCTAATATTAATAGGCTAGTATTTAATTGAGCATTAATAATATATTGAATGAGCATTAATATAATAACATGATAGAAATTATTTTTGAGCATTAATTTATTTAAAGAACTACATTGATTTAAATGAAAAAATACATTAATTTAAGAAAAACATTAGACAAAAAAAGACCATTATTTATTATTATTTTGAAATTGAAAAATCACAGAACATTATTTATAAAATTTTCATTGTCATTGTCTTAGTAAAGCTGTTTTAGCTTTCGAAGGTCTTCCTTTCTTGCGCTTGGTTCCTCTGGTGGTGGTTTGCAATACTTTAATCTGATCGCCATACCAACCACGTGTTTGCAAATGTAGTGCTTTAGAAATGCAGGACAGGTACAAATATCTATCTTACATATTTCTCCATTGGCAGGGACAAACACCAAACGCCGAATTATGTAGCTCGGAAGGTCTCGAAAGTATTAAATCGACCATTTTCTTAGTGTTTTATATCTTTATCTGAGATTTTAACAGTTTCGCCTGATAGTACATAATATTTTGTAGTCTTTATATCAGTATCCGGTATTGAAATCACATCATTGTTTGACTTTGCCCAATTGTATCCATCAGTCCTTTGTGAAAGTTGAATTTTTTTTCCTTGTAACATTTTGAATTTATATCTCTTGGATCGCGCTCTTTTGACCACTTTTTAACAATTTCAAAAACAACCACAGTATATCTTGAGAGTACTAAACGTTCGAGTTTAATGCTCATTCAATTTAATTAATGCTAAATTTTTTTAATTCTCATTTTAAAAAATTTAATGCTCGTTTAAATATAAGTGATATTAATACAGTGAAAGCGTTTAATGTGATTATGAATATCGTTATTGTTAGGATTCGTCTTAATTTTAGACATTAATAAATTCAAAGTCGTGAATAATTATATATTATTTAAACATTTTCTTAATTCATTTCTGGGGAATTAATTCAAATCCAAATAATATTTAGAACAATTTCAACATTCAATTTCAACATACCACAACATTCAAATAATCAAATATAAATACTATAAATATGAATAGTTTATATAAATACATCTTACAGTTATTATTCTGTTAAAGTGATCGAATCGTTTAAGTCACAAATTAGTCACAGTAAACTAATTTTATAGCAAAATAAATTTGGTTCTTATTATCAATCAAGCAGTCTCCACTCGTTCATACATAAAACGAACATATTAAATTGTATAAATTGTTATTGTGGTGACATAATAACTTCTTACCAAAGGTTCTTGAAATTTATCAAAGTTAAAGTTATATAAACAATAATAAAAAGTCATTCATTTTTAATTAAATTGTTTAGTGATAAAAGATTGAAATTTCTTTACCAAAATAAACACAATGAAAATAAATGAAATATTTAAATTTTATGTATTAATATAAATAATATACTATAATATTATGACAAATAAATGTTCTATTGATACACATATATAATTGTTATATGATTATAGATATATTCGAAGGTGAAAATAAACATTTCTTGGTCAATAAAGTTCCTAAATCATTGATAAAAATATGTCTTAGCTGAAAATGCCTCTATATTGCAAACTAAATTTAAATGTATAAAATTCGATGCAAAAAATGTAAAACAAGTTGTATTTTCCTTATTTTCCTATTGATTTCTGCTCACAGTTAAATAATATTTTCTCGATTTTCAATTAATAATATTGCAAAATTTCATTTGAAAATTTTGTAATGTTTGAAAAAATAAATTTATAGGTTAATATTTAATATTTTTTAATATAAAATAAACAGTTAACTAATTGTGAACCGTTAGAAAATTGAAATTTATTAACAATATATTCAAAAATATGGTGAAAATTAATGTGAAATTGTTTAATCAATGTGTTGTGAATTTATGTATTTGTTTATATAGTATATATTTGTATAAACTGTTTATATAAACTTATGTAAATTTAGATTAATTTATTGTTATTTATTATTTATTTACTATTTATTTACAATTTATTGTAATTATCATTTTATAAGTAATGTATTTTGTATTTTAGGTAAATAAATCTTATTAAAGACTTGGAATTAATTCTTTCAACGAAATTATTTTGAAAATTACATAAAAATAATTTCTAGAATGTTTAATATTACTCATTGATCAACCTTGGATGAATATTTTGATGTAAAAATTTCATTAGATAGTAAAAAACATCATAAAAATATAAAGTTGCTAATGGTTAATTTAAAATATATGATTTTATATTTATTTAACTTAAACAAATTTTTTTTATTAAATCATGGTTTTGAAAAGATGTGTCAGTGTTGTGGGATTCGAAAAATATGGTCCAAAAATTGGAAAAATTATAGTAAATAATAAATTCGATTTAAAAGATTAAGAACTGGAAGTGAAAATGTGGGTATTTGAAGAGAATATCAATAGACGAAGTTAATTGAAATTATAACCCGATATCAAATTGCGTTGCCTCGTAAATTCCTGTGCGAAATCTGTAAACAGGTATATAATCATTTGAAATTAAATGTTTATGGAGTGTCACTTATAAAAGGTCTTGAAATATCTTGATTTAATAAATTAGATTGAATTAGTAGTATTATTTGTCTTAAATTAAATATATCATGTACAAAGTTAATAGCAGCCAATATGACCGATGAATTAAAAACCATTTACCTCCAGTTGAAATCAAACACCCATGTCTATCCTAAAATTATTAGAAACAAAATTGTAGAGCAAATTAACAGTTTAAGGCAAATGGTTTGTTTTCTTTTGCAAACTGCTCTCGCTCGCCCTCATGAATCGACCTAAAAGTCGTCAATTTCTGTGCTCTTGGTAACTAAACTTATTATATAATCAGAACCCTGGAACCATACGCAAAAGTTTATTCCCAAAATTAATTGGTTCCATGAAAAATTTTTGACGATGAATTTGCCAGATACGCAAATTAACAAATATATGAAATTTTAGATTTTGTAGTATCTATTCAGAGGGATCGAATTTAACAGGTAATTTTGCATAAACTTGGTAATGTTACAATTTAAGACTAGTTATTTAATACTTTAAATGAATTCAATTGTTATACATCTATAATAATATCTATATTAGAATAAGATCAGACAAGTAGTTTTATTAAAAACTAATAACTTCGCTTGACTTTATTATGTTGTTAAAATGTGCATTATCATTTGCACTTCTTTTTTTCATAAAAATTGTTCTAGTAACCATATTTAATTTTCGATCCGATAATTTCTAAGTTAATTTTTATTATAGAAAATTTTTTATACATACTGTTTATCAAATTAACAACTCAAATTTTCAATTTAAAAATTTTATGTTTAAAAAATATAAATTTGCGACTCTTAATTGCATAGGTCAGCATTTACAAATTTTTGTAATTATTTTTCTTTAGTAAAATCTTTGGTGAGGATTTTTAAATATAAAATTGTATATAATGCAAATTTACCATTTTTTACATATTTCAAAATAAAATTCTGAATTAATAGGAAAATTAGAGAATGTACAAATATTTGAAATTTCTTTCTGATTACAATTCTAACGTCTTGGTGAATACAATAAAATTTGCAAAAGCCACCAACACTGCATACTGAATGACTAAGTTATAACTTTTAAATTGAATTTGTCAATTATTGGAAAACATTCTCATTTTAAATACTAGTAGAGAATGAAAAGAAATTCAAAAAAGTTGTTTGCTTTTATCTAATTATAGGCCTCTTTAAAATCTACATATGTAATCACTGCGTATATTTTCTTGATCAAATTTTCATTTTCAAAACTCTACTTTACTACTTTTATAAGGTATCGGTTAAAAATACTTAATAAAAAGAATCATTACTAATATTAAACAGTAATTGATAGGTTTATTTGAAAATATGCATTCGATATTTGATCATTACATAAATTTGTAACCCAATGAAAAAACTAATTTGACCTTAAAATAAGTCAAAGCAAGCAAGTGAGATGATAGTTTTTATTGTATATCAATTTATTAAAAGAATACAATTTGAATGTAAACTTATTTTCTCACTTTGAATACCTCATTATTAAAGAATAATAACCGATTCTTGAAAAAAAGAATTATGAAATCCTTTAAGGAATATTTTTCGCTCATTTATAGAAGATTACTAAAAATAATACAAATAGATGGGTAAGATTTTTTTCAGTATCAGAGAATTAACGAACTTTATTAGCTCTTAATAGATAAAATTCAGATTTTTTCGTTTCACGGAAAATTGCTAGTAAAAATGTAAATATAAATAAAATATTCAAATATTGTTAGTAAGATATTTTAGAACTTTGATTTTTATAAATTGTAATTAAATTAAGTATGAAAAATTAAAGCAAATAATTAAATTGTTTTAAATTTTTTGTACACAATCGCGTACAATAGGGATTTTTAACCGATGGTTCGCACAACCCTTAAGATTCTCATTAAAATTTTTGTAATCTCGCAATATGCGTGGTAGTGTGATTCAAAATTAATTCAGTGGCAAGATTTTTTCACTTTATAATACACTTATTTATGATATTTTCATTCAATCTCAAGAGCGCTATCAAGTAACTTGAAGAGATTTTCAAGAAAGTAGGATAATATTATAACTAGAATGTGATAATTTAAGCAGTTATTATTAAAAAAAGATGTATGACTTTGATGAAAAATCATTTTAGGGTTTTCATTAGTTGTGGGCTATTATTTCTAACTAAGAACCGGATTGATTATTTCATGGGCCACCATGAGTCAGATAAATTCACATGACGAACCAGGTTTTGTACACCCTTAGTTTATATATTTCAATGACAGAAATACATTTTAGCACGTTGACTGCCACCAGCTATACCTCTAAATGTAGATGTAAACCATAACAAAAAACCTTAATTTACTTTTATCAAAGTGCCACTGTATATAAATAAACAGTTTAAGCCCACTGCCACAAGAAAAACATGATTATTCAGTAGTATTATGTATGTACCGCCGGCGCTACACGTGGCATATGTATAAAAATGTATTGTGTACTGCGGGCGGGGCATATGGCAGTCAACGTGTTAATGAAAGAATATTTCGTTATTGGTCTCTAAAATTTCAGTCCATCGTTCGAAATCGATTTGTAGAACATATACCTGTCTTTATTATGGAACGTTTGTCTACATTGTGTATGCGTTTTGTATAAGCGTTTTGTTATTTTAAACTTGATGATACTAAAAGTATAAAATGACAAGCATGAATGAGGCAATAATAAATCAATTTAGCTTATATAAATTCAAGAGGTCCTCATTCAAAATTTGGGGATTTTAATTTTGGCTTGATTTTTACGATAGATGTCGATTTAATGAATTCTGATGGTTAAATTTAAAAGTTTGAGGTATAAAAAAGAAAGTCTAAAAATGAAAAGTAATAAAAAAACCATTCGACAAATTGATATGCAGTTTCATATGGACAATTATGACAAATTTAGTAACTTTAAGTGAAAATGTGCTTATAGTGTTGCAATCTTTGATCGAGGCCGAAATCTTTCCAGGCCACCCATGAAGAATGTTACTCCTAGATTTTAACGATGTACCATGCCAAAAATATGGAAAATTATGATATAATTCCCTATTATGTAATCTAACAATATCCTATGATGCAAAATTGAATGGATATTGAGTCTAAATTTAAAATAAACTTGATTTTAATAAATTATTACACATTAGGAGGATACAATTCACATTTAATGGAAATTTAGTACAATTAATCTACTGTTCCAAAATAATTGAAATATCAGTGGACAGTGTAAATGGATTAAAAATACCATTTATAGAAATTTATCCTAAGTGTAATATACACAACACTCATCTCACCTCTTACAAATGTGCTGCAATTTTATTAACAATATTGAATTATAATTGAAATTTCCAATGTCCGATATCGAATGAAAAATATCCCGAATAAAACTGAAAATAACATAGGCAGATAGCATTTAACCCAAATCGATGCATGAATATGTTTTAGAACCTGAAATTCTTTCGGGACACTCAAATGGAGGGTTGATATCAAATTTACATTTGTTACTATGCAAAAATCCCTGAGAACATAAATTTTTTCTAATATCCCAGATTCTTATAGTATTCGATGTAGAATTTATTTACAAGACTTTTTTCTCATAACATCATTTTTATCAGATCAATATTTTTGATTGGAATTCTGGTTTTTGTTGGTAAAACTTTTTAACAAAATGAATTATATTTAATCGAGCTCAAGTAAAAGAATTAAGATTGACTTTATGATTATTATAAAGCAGTTTTCAGTTGCATTTAATTTCATGTGAATAGTTAAAATATTTTCTTTATAAACAACAAAAGTTTATGTTAATTTGTAGAAGATTCCCCTTCTTCAGGGCGGACCTAGAAACATACCAATGAAAGGGGGTGATGTGGAGTGGATAACAGAACATTTATTGATTTAATATTAAGTCATAAAACTCCTTCTCTTTGCATATTATGCTAAGGGCCCAGGTCTCGTGAAAGAAGACGGGTAGCATAATAAATCTGGACCAAAACTTAAGCCTAAAGAGTAACCAATGGGAAGTTGATGTTGGAGGCTCCTATGTGCAATTCCCTTCCTTTTTGATTTACCCCTGTTTCGCCAATGTGAAAAATGTTTAATACCAAACAATTTGATTCGACTATTAGATAAGCAGATGTGGTTAAAAGTTAACTGAAACATGGATAATATGTAGATTGGTTAACTACGAAAATTATATTAATATTGAAACATAATATCAAATGTTTCGTTATAATATCGACAAAAATACATAAACGAAACACGATTTTTTACATACTTTCGATTTCAGCACCTAAATTGAAAATTATATTGATTTTAACTTTAAATAATTTCAACTCATCTCCTAAAACTTCGAGTCGTAACTGATTTGGAACACTTTCTTATCATTATTGATTAAAATAAAATTAAAATAAATGTCCAAAGGCTTAAAAACACAAATTAGACACTTGTTAATAAATAAAAAATATAACAGTTAATAAAATTCTATTGGATAGTATCTTATAACATTAGGACTTCTTTGAAAGAAGTTATAGCAGTAAGAAAGTAAAATTAAGTAAATAGATTAAATTAAACAATAAATTTAAGCCAATAATTCAATGAACACTTACAGTTATTACAAATGATAAAACACAATTGCATGGAATAATAATCTGTGGAACACATTTTTCATGCACCAAATAATTGCATACTATAAATTAATTGCTAATTACAATATTTCATTAAACTTGAATCTAACTTTGGCAAATATAGCCAGTTGTGCCCAATAATCCCCACAATGTTTCAGCACAATGATGACATACAAGAGGTTTGTGGAAATTCTTTTTGACAAAACAATGGCCCTTTATTTTACCAGTTGTGAGGTTGGCTCTTACAAATTTATTTAATGAAACTTATTAATTAATTAAATAATACTTGTTAAAAGTTGCATTAGAATTGTCTTCAATGCATAACCCACTCAGTGCTGATATGTTGTCATATTTTGATACAGAGAAGCAAGTGAACTCTTCAATGTCATCGATTTCCAAGTCCTTAGGATTTGGTAAGGATTCAATTAACTGATTTGAATAATTTTGCTTTTTTTCTAGTTTAATAGTATTATGTGGTGTCTGTAATTTCCAAATTGAATTTTCATTGTTTACATTACTATTTGACTCATTATCAGACATGATAGAGAAAGAAATTTTAAAATTCCATGTTTATAATTTATAATCGAGGAACAACTTTTAACGATGTCTTTAAAATAAACAAAATATTCGCGACAATTGAATTATAAAAAATAACCTCCATGCATGTTTATCAGATTAAATTCTAGTTTTAAAACAAATTCCAAGGTAATATATTAATAATGTTTTCTAAAATAATTTATAACATAATATAGTTTATTAATAGTATAATACTATAACAATAAAAAAAATTCAAATATCTTTTCATTGGTAATAAATGTTTGTTATACATTAAAATTTTATTCATTTTCATTTTCATTTATTATCAAATTATTAAGATCATTAAATGCGAAGGTCATACTAATAGATGAGTAACCTTATATAGATGATTATATTTTAAATTTGAGATTAGCAATTATAAAATTTACATTTGTATTAGACGATACACCTGTTCTTCGAATAAGAGTAAATACTGTCACAAAACCAACAATTTATTTTACTTTTTTATAATCACGACATGAAAATCTACATACTTGTAGCTTTTCTCCTTTCGAACTTTACATTTTTAACATTCCAAATCTTGCTCCATTTAGTAATATTTTGCTCTAGCATTTCTATTTTGCTTTATTTTTCATACAGAAGCTGGACGAGTGTATTCTAGACTGAATTATTTTATCTGGCTAATAATTTGCACATACGTACAACGAGAAAAATAGAAAACATTAACAAAACTCACAAATAAACTAGCAATGAAAAAGAAAAGCGATGAATCATAAATGTTCATTTACTCTTTAACGCTATGGTACTGTTCAATTTAAACACAAAACAATTTATTCCAGTTTCGAATGTAGATGAAATGAGTGAGACTTACGAAATTATGTCAATACTACTGAAATTGATCAAAAATGAAGACATCGTCGATTAGTTATTTTTGAAAGTAATTGGTTTTCTATAGATATGCAAAGTGGTTACATGAAAAATTGCTGCTTTTCATGTCTGTGAGGTAGTCTAGATCAGTGCTTCTTAATGTGGTGGTCTCGGACCGGTCCCGGTCAATAAAACATTTTTGTAAATTTTATTTTTTTTTAAGCATTCAAATATTTATAAAAGCACAAACAGGCAATATGTAAAAAATAGGCACAATAGTACAAGGTTTATTTGCCATAAACTAAAAAAGTAACTTTAACTGAAATGCAGGGTGCTATTCGTTAATTTATGCTATTAGTGTATTCGTTAATAATTTTTTTATATTTTTTATTTGTTACTTTTTTAATGAATATAACTAATTAAAATTTATGTTTTTGGATTAGGAAAAAATAACCTGTCCGCGACACAAAAAAGTTTGAGAAACACTGGTCTAGATTACAAAGAATATTACAGCGGGATGCAGTAAAACCGATAAATGTTTACATCCTAGGGAAAGAAAGTTTAAAGTATCAGCTTTCTGAATCAACTAAAAAAATATTACCTCCACTTTCCATAAACATGAGTTTAATGAAATATTTTGTATAAAGTGGGAATAAGAATGGAACTGAGTTTCAGTATCTCAACTCCATTATGAATTATTTCATATTTTCACTAACGGCCTGAAATAACTTTAAATTTATTATTAGAGATTTTTTGGCAATCACAAGGCTGAGAACTCTAAACAGTTAAAAGACAATATGTTGTAACATGATGTTTACATGAAAATGAAGTTTATAATAATAACTATGTTAACTTTCGAAATTAGGTGTATAATACACCTAACCGCGAAATATAACATTATCTATAATCTAAAAAAAAATCAATAAATATATATTATAGGAACACACAAACTTACCTGTGTGTAGAAATTTAATGCTGCGAAATTTAACATATTTATTATAGGAATCTAAAAAGTGAGAGAAAATAATTAAGCATACAAACACAGCACACATAATGAAAAATACATACAAAATTAAGTAAAGTGTTTTTCATGCGAAATATACATTGATTAACATATAATTAACATATCAATATTTTCAAATTATTTAAAAGGTTATGTATAAAAAAACTTTTGAATCAGATTCTGACTGCTCTACCTTGAGCTTTAGGGAAAAAGAAGTAAATACATCGTAAGATTTAATTATAAAATAATTTAGAATATAAAATTTCTTTAGATTTACAGATATTGAAGAAGATCCTTCGACATCTTTGAATTTGCAGGAAAAAAATCGCAAATCGTAAATTTTAATAAATTATTTTAACAAATTAATATTTTCATAGAATTACAGAAATAGACAAAATTCGAAAGAAGATTACAAAAACTTAAAAAATATTTTATCCATTCTTTACTAAATGTCTTTAAAAAATAAATGTTTGGTGATTACTTTACTTATTTATAATTATAAAAATATCTAACTTACATTTTTACGAAATAAATCCAAATAAATCCAAATAAAATACCATAAAATTCCTAAAAAAACACCTGAAATTTAATTATCAATGTTATATTATAAATGCTGACAAACAGTAATATTTAGGAACTTGAATAATGATCTCATAATTATATAAAATCAAAATTCAAGTCCTAAAAATTACTTCAATTCAAAAACTTACCTTAAAACGATTTTTGAAAAATTGAAAAAATGAAATTAAGTTAACATTGTCATATAATTGGTGACTCACCTCAGGTGGTGTGCACACCAACGTATATTATAGACAATGTTAACTTTCGCGGTTAGGTGTAAATTTGCATGTATTTTATTTTATGTGTGCCGTGTTTGTATGTAAAATTATTTTTCTGTCACTTTCTCAATTCCTATAATAAAACTTTTAACTTTCGGAACATTAAATTTTTGCACACAGGTAAGTTTGTGTGTTCCTATCTTATAATTTGATCGATTTTTTTTAGATTATAGAAACTTTTAACTTTCGGATTCAATTATTTTTCTGTTCAATTATTTTTCTGTCACTTTCTCAATTCCTATAATAAAGTTACACCAAACTCCACTGAGATACATTTTCTATAGTGGTAGTTGACGTGTACAGCAATTGCTCACTCACCAATTTAATAAGTTTCATTTTCAGGTATGAATGGCTCATCATGAAATTTAATTTAGCCATTTTAGAAATGGCTTTCAGGTAAGATGTTTAATTTTAAGTAAATTTTAAGCCTTGAATTTTGATCCATATAAATTCGAGATCACTATTGAAATTCTTAAATATTACTTATAGTCAACAGTATATTGATAAATTATTTTTAATTAATTTTAGGTTTTTTTAGGAATTTAATGACATTTATTTTGAAGTATTTTGGAATTATTTCGATGTCAGACAGATATATTTTTAATTATAATAAAATAAATTAATCACCAAAAAATGTGTATTTTTCTAAAACATTTTTGGAAAAATCGCCGAGTGTGAATAAAATAACTTTTTTAATTTTTGTAATCTTCTTTTCTGTGCTCAATATGAAGGGCTTCTTTCAGGAAATCAAATCTGGATTGAAAAAACATTGAACCAAATTCATCTGCTCTTGATATTTTCATTAATATATTAAAAAAAAATTTTTTGCCATCTATTTTTTTCTCAAAATTGTCTAAAATAAAGTTATTATAGAGACGTATCTCAGCGGTGCATTTCTATGAATCGAAAGTTTGTATGTGATATTAGTATGTGTTGTGTTTGTGTACAGTATTTAATTTTTCTTCCATTTTTTAGATTTCTATAGTATAAACTGTGTCTCAATAAGAACATCAGTGTGAAATCAAAGTAAGTATGTATGGTATTATAATGTAAGATTATTGATTATTTTCTTATATTATAGGAAACTTATTATTATCTCAGTGGTGTTTGGTGTATTAAATTTTGGAACATTAAATTTTTACAATCAGGTAAGTTTGTGTATTCCTATACTTCAAATTTATTGATTTTTTAGATTATGGAAGTTATTAAATTTCGGAATTAGGTGTATAAACTGATTATAAATTGAACATACAAATACAACACACAGTCAAGATTATTAATCAAATATGCAGCATTCATATACATGCCAAAACTTGGATTTGAACCTCATACCTAACGTCAAAACCAAAAACCAAAAAGTAAATTTATCACTTAGCCACCAGTATATATGATAGTATATATGATTACGTCTCCATTCGTCGCCTGAGTATTAGTTTGGTACGCTTGTAGTATCTTGCCACAAATCATTATTCAACATAACTGTTAGGAATGCAAAATTTATTTCCAAAGAGCTAAAATTGTTAGGTCATCTCATTTCCAAGAAAAATAACAGACCAGTAACAGAAAAATTTTTTCAAACTATTTAATGGTATTATTTGGTACCTAATTTGTTTTTAATATTATTATTTTCATAATAATAATTCATCATCATTTATATTTCGACTATAGATAAATGTTTTTTAAATAAAATTAATATTATTATTATTAATAATTTTATTGTTTTATTAAAATTTAATGATGTAATTATTGTTTAAATGCGTCATTTGCTACATTGTAATTGAAAATAAATATCTACGTAATCCTACACAAATTTAAAAGCATCATTTTAAACTCACTGCTGAATGTTTCATTGTGAAATATTATTATTAATATTATTAATACATACGGATCACGTTAGAAATGAGTATAAAATGGAAGTGAAATTCTTTAGTGAGGTAATTCATTTTATATAATTTTATTTAATTCTTTTATGAATTTCTCAATTTTAAACAATTTAAAAATAAGTATTTTATAAATACAAATTTTCTTAATATTGTTTTAACGAATAAATAATAATATCATTTATTATCATTTTAGTAAAACAAAATTCGTTTCTTGTTGAATTTATTTAAAAGTTTTTAGTTAAATCAAAAAGATTATGCAGACTATATGCAAAGTGTATTGAAAGAATTGGAAACAGATAAAGAATTCCAAGATAAAATTCTGGATAAAAAGGTTTCAGCAGTAATTATTATAATTACTTTTTTATTAATTTTATTATTATTACTATTATTATTATTATTTTTTTATTAATTTTATTATTATTACTATTATTATTATTATTATTATTATTATTATTATTATTATTATTATTATTATTATTATTATTATTAAACACCAAATAACAAAATAAGTTACAACACATGGCTGCTCACTTAAAATTTTTAATTTTTAGTGTATTTGAAATGTTTAAAAAAATATTGTAATTGTATTTTTTGGTTACTCTTTTTATTTTTATATTTTTGTAGAATATTTCTCATTTTTTTAATAATTTCATTTTTAAAAATTAAATTTTGCAAACAATATATGTCTAAATTAAATTGTCAATAACATAAGTTTGTTGAGTTGATTAAGCTTTCGAAAATCTGATTACGTTAGTTGCTTTGTGAATGTATTTATATACAACTAGCTGTTGTACCCGGCTTCGCCCGAGTTTACATTTATTATAATAATTCATTTAAATTAATTTTTTGTTTAATGATGTCATTACGTTCCAGTATTAATTTTATAACAGCTTCAATTCCATGTTTAATTCACAATAAGAAAAGCTTTCGAAATAAATTTCAATTTTTAAAATCGAAAACGCACTCCAATTTAAATCGAAAAATAACTGGCAATATTTTTCCAATTGTAAGCTGGTTCAATTAATCAAATAAATTTCAGATTCTCCATGTTTGAATTCTGGTTTGAAAACTTTTGACTAAATTATATTACTTTCAACTGCAAGTAGCAAGTATATAATAAATTATTATTTATATGGTAAATTTGCTGACCGGACAGACAAAAAAACCGACTAAGGGTACCCTAGGGGTGGTCACCTGGGTGAAACATAGCCTATATCCTGTCCCGAGTCAAATGAGGGCCACGTGCAAAATTTCAGTACCCTAGGTCCAACGGTGGGGAATTCTATAGAAAACAAACGAACAAACAAACTTTCATCTTTATATATTAGATTGGGATACGTGCATATGATATTTTTTATAAGGGGGTTTCATGTTATGCTTATTGTATCTATTGTGCTATAGATAAAACAGTCTAAAAAATTTTGTAGCATTTTATGTAAAAAATGTGTTATTCGTATTTATATGAGGTAGCAAGGAAATTATTTATTAACATATATGTATATCATTTTAAAACTTAAAAGAATCTTTAATTTCAATTATTTTATTTTTATATTTTTTATTATAGTCAACAGAAGATTACATTTCAGCTTTAGAATTTGCAAGCAGTTCGGCTCGCAATAAATTGGATGAAATTAAACGTAGAGAAATTGAAAGATTAAATCTAGCAAAATTGGAAATGAAAAAGCTAGTGAAAAGAACTTTCAATATTAATAAAAACGAGAGAGATCAAATGATCCTAAGTTTGACATCAAATGACAAGGATCATTTACATTCAACAGATAGTGCTAAATTTTCCAAAGAAGATTTTGAAAAATTAATTTCTCAAGTTAAATTAATTTAAATATTAATTAATTAATTAATTAATCAATTTAATATTATAGATTAAGCATGATTTAGAACTTGTTGACAAGGCTAGAGAAAAACAATATCGAAGACATAAATGGAAAAAGGATTTAGAAATTAAAAAGCAATTAGAAAACTTTAAAGATCCCGTTGTTAAAAGTAAAAGACTAGAAGAATTGAAAGAAGCAAGAAAATCTTATAGGAATCACAAAATCATGAATGAACCAGTTAGTCTTTAGTGTTTGTTTAGCTTAAACATTACAATTTGAAGGGGAGTGAGGAACAATTGAAAGAATTATGGAGAACAGAGGATAAACTCGATTCTTCATATTTTAACCTTAAAACATTTTTCAATTTACATGGTACGATTTAAAAATCAAGCATTCTCAGAAGTTAAATTATTTTCTTTTCTTTCTAGACATTAATCAAGACGGCCATTGGGATATTGAAGAAGTAGAGTCCATGATTATTCCCGAAGTATAAACTATTGAATGAATGTTTATAATTCAATTAAAGACTTTTAGATTGTAAAGGTTTATCAAGCGGAAAATAAAACTGAAGATTCTGAAGAGAAGTATCACGAAATAATGAAAATGAGAAAACATTTCATGGAAAAAATGGACGCTGATAAAGATGAAATAATTACTTACGAAGAATATCTTGAGTATTCAAAAAATAAAGATTTCAAAGACAACAAAGAATGGAAGGTAAAAATAAAAGTAAACAAAATATTTGTTTACCTCAAAATTAGGTAACTGAAGAACAAGATGAAGCGCTCTATTCGGATGAAGACATAGAAGATTTTGAAAATGAATTAAAAAGTGCTCCAAAAATTTAATTTATTCAGTTAAATAAAAATTTTCAAATTCGGATTCTTTTGTGGCTTTTGTTTTTCAATGCATAACCGATGGTTATATCAAATATTTCTTCATTTAAAATATTATCAACTATAAAATATTATTCGAGGCATCACTGATAAGAGGGCGATGCAGGCGATGCAAATCATCGGGGCCCAGGCCCTGAAGGGGCCCGCGATATAATCATATTTGACTTTAAAATTTTAGATAAATACTCTTTTACAAATTTTTAAACTCATGTTTATTTTCATATTTTAATTTTTACTAAAATATTTTACCAGATATTTAAAAGTTGCCGTTTCCGAATTTCATTAGTAATAAATAGGATAACTAAAACAAATGTTTTTTTAAAAATATATATCAGTTTGTAATTGCAAAGAGGGCCAGTACTGATGATTTGCATCGGGGGCCCAGCCTGACTCTCGACGGCCCTGATTCGAGGTCATTGCTTTCATTTCTGAAAGAATGAATGACTTATATAGAACCGAAATTAATAAAAACGATACTATTGTCGAGATTAATTTTAAACCATGAAAACCTCTCCTTGAGTAATAAAACACACGTTTCAGCTGGGATTGAACTAAATTTTGTATTAAACATCACTTCTGATTTTCTTACCAATATCTAATAGCATTTTTCAAATAGTGTTAGGCGATTTTAACCAATTCGGCCCTTATATCGACAGACTCCATTTGTTAATTCTTCATTTGTAAATTATACCCAAATCCTTATCATTTTTCATCTTTATGAAAAAATAATTTGTGATTTTAGGCTGTTGAATTTGTAGTCCTTCTACTCATGTCGATAAGCTTGACGTTTCCAAATTTATGTTAATTTTATGTGTAGATGACAAACGTGAGTGTAGTCTTTGTTGAGCCACCACCCATTTTCAATATCCTAGTTTTGCTTTCTTTATCTCACAAGAAATACTTTCATATGGCAGCTGTGCCATTAAATTCACTATATATTTATTTCTTTACTGTCATCTTCGTTGCTTTAGATCTATATGTGTATTGCAAGATATTCAAACAAAATATCATTTTTATCAAATTATTGTAATCCAGAAATCCCAGGACTCCTTTTGCCGTTGTTTGTATGGAATCCAATGATTGCAAACTCGAGTATTGATCTCATGTTCACCAAATATACAATAATAAGCAGATATGAGTCCCCGACGCCACCATTAGTTATCGCGCCCTGCTCAGTAACAGATGCTCCTCCCTTCTTCAAGGTCAAGGCGTGATTATGAATTATCATGATTATTGATTTTTTTAAAAAGTGTAGGTTTATTGATTATAGTGCAAATTTTAAAATAGAGAATTCAATTATTGATTTAAATGTGTGATCATTGATTTAAAAGTGCAATTATTTATTTTAAAGTGAAATTTTATTTTTTTGTTTCGTCTCATTGAAGCTGGGGAGCCTGAGATTTTCAAATTATTATCTCGGCAATTTGACATGAGAAATAGTCAAGAATTTATTAAAGAAGTAGTCGGATTGTGCGAAAAGTTTCAAAATAGAAAGTCTATGACTACACGAACAGTAAAAAACTAATTAAACCAATAGAAGTTTATTCATATGAATCAATTTTTATTGACTTTAGTGGCTCAATAAAAACTACTATGAGTGGAAAGAAGCATATTTTGGGAATTATAGACCAATTTAGTAAATATATATTTTTTATGTGCAATTTCTGAGCAAGATGAAAAGACATTTGCAACAATTATTAATGAAAAACGAATTTTGAAATTTGGTGCTTTAAGGAGTATTCATTGTGATAGAGGAAAAGCATTTGAGTAAGCTTTATTAAAATCACCTACAGAGAAACATGGGATTAATTTAGTACATTCAAGTCCGTATCATCATTTAGCTAATGCACAAATTGAACGTCAATTTAGAACTATTAGAGATGCCATCCAAATTTTCTTAAAAGAAAGAACGGGCAAAGGCTGTGTCAAAATACTTCCTGAAGTTGAATTTATGTTGAATGCGACAATTCAGCAAACTACTCAGTTGAGTCCTGCACAAATTGTTTTTGGGGAAAAGATTGCCATAGAACGGTATGAAAATGACAAACCATGTGAACTACAATTATTAATGGACAAGCGCAAATCAGAAAGATTAGAGTTACTAAAACGAATACAAGGAAATAAGGAAGATGAATTATATTTCAATGAAGAAATAACAAATCGAATTTTCAATATCAATGATGTTGTATTGGTAAAAAAAACATATGGCAAATAAAAATGAAGGCAGATTTGGGTGTCCAGGTAAAATAATAAATAAGTTGCATGACAGATGTTTCAAGATCGAATTTCAAAATGGAAAATAGGAAAATTTAAAATGTGGAATGGATCAAACATTTTAAAACAAGGGGATATAGAATAACTGTAAATATTATCGGTTTGAAATAATAATATTGCATGTTGAATTTGTACGTCTGATTATCATGCAATGTATGTATGAATGTCAAAGGTGTGATATTGTATTATTGATGTATATGTGTATCTTGCTCAAGATACTTACAATATAATTACTTCATCCGGAGGGATAATCAGTTTTGTGATATTAATAAAAATATGTCTTCGAAGTCTTCTAATAGTTACAATGATTATCATATTCCAGTATCAGACCGTTCAGACATTCAACTATTTTGCCATTACTACCATCAACTAATTCATTATTAATCATGATTATATAATCTCTCATTTTAAAATGAAAACATATCTAATATGAATCAAACATAGGATTTCATTATACATGTGTGCATAATTAATTACAAAGGAAAACAAACAATAAATATTCTAACTAATAAATTGTATAAATATCAAGAAGAATAACATTACAATTATTTCGGTTTTTATTAAATCTTGAATTGTTACAAACTTCTTGTTTTGACATGAAAATAATTTGAAAATCATACTAATTTTTAAATTTCCCGCACAAGTATTTTAATATTTAACAAAGATTCGATATTCCTATTATGAATTACATCTAAAACAAAAGCATTGGTATTAATATCTTTATTTTTGTAGGATCTACATAAAATTATAAAATGAGTTTATTTAAACAAATATTCATATTTCGCGACATAATATTTGAACAAAGATTCGAAATCTCCGTTAAAAACTATAAAAAAAAGTTTAAAGTTCCTTCAAAATATCTCAATTTTTCGATGAACTGTCATAAATTTGGACAGCCGAATTATCGAGCCGAATTATTCCTAGGAAAACTAAGAAACTTTTAGAGGACTTTATTTCAGATTCTTCTTTGTTGAATCAAAACGCAACATTTTCATGAAAATTTATCAAAAAATTATGTTGTGTTCCCATGGTTCCCAAAAAATTCCTTAAACAACGCAAAAAGTATATTGAAAAGAGATCCTTTCCTTGATTTTTGTATATAATCTTGTTCGTAATCAAAGAACATATATTTTTTGTATAGGATGTCTGGACAAAATATTGTTTCCATATTAAGAATAATCAAAAACACCTCTGACTAAAGTCAAAATTGCACTTTGCACGTATAAATAAAATCTTCTGATAAAGATACGAAAAAGTCGTGGTCAACAAAATTGCTCGTCTCTAAATTTGGATAGTTTTTACAAAAAAGAAATTTTTAAATATTTCAAAGGGAAAGTTTATGTTCATCCATATTTTTCAAAAATTCAAAAATGCCGCAAAAAAATTGACTTTGAAGGAGAGGGAGCTCGATAACATATTTGTCGTGAATTTAAAATTTAAAAAATCATAAATTAGACTGTCAAACGTGATTTTAAGCGCCTTTTACAAAAATTACTAAAGTATTTCCTTCAAAAATTGTACTTATCGCAAAGTTCTTACATTTTACAAAGGAATACTTAGAGATTTCTGCATGATAAGGTTTTGGATTCAAAATAAACAAAAATATTTGTTTTTTGTATTTTTCACCATCTTCCAATGAAATTTTGAACATATCGTAGTCAATAATTCTACATATTTTGAAAAAAGATAAATTTCCAAAAATCTTCAAGATTCTTTTTCTAATCAAACTTTTCTCTTTGAAAAATTTAAATTTTTCGGCAGAAAAATCTTGAAGAGATACGAAAAAGTTGTGGTCATCAAAGATATAGGTGACGTCATTCTCTATATTTTTTCCGAGATAATATTTTGAAAATCTCAAGCTCCCGCGCTACAATGAAATAAAACAAATAGTAAAATTTCAACTTAAAACCAATATTTTCACTTTTTAATCAATTTTCACACATTTAAATCAATAATTGAATTACCTTTTTAAAATTTGCATTTAAAAATCAATAATTGGACTTTTGAATCAATAAACATAAACTTTTTGTAACAATCTTGTCCAATCAATGTATCCTATGAGTTTAGTATATTGTAAGCCCCCATGAAATCAAAAAAACTACATTATTGGTATTTTATAATATTGTTATTATTTTTACTTTTCTTATTCAGAATATGGAAATTTAAAATAATAACAATAATGCTGTGTTTGTTGATTTGGTGTGGACCATTTTTGAAACGCAGGATATAAATATTGCAGGATATAAATATTGCTAAATTGGAACTTTCAAAGATGAAGCTGAGACGTTCAAATGAAGAAATAAAACCAACAAATATCGGAAAATTCCTTGAATAGGTTTTAAATGGATGAAACAAAATGGGAAAATGTGACTGCTTATTTAAATGGAGAGTGTAAGAAACCACTGCTATTTACAAAGAAATTATTTGAGACTCATCTAGATTTGTGACGGATATGTTTCCAGAAAAGGTCAGTATAAATGATTATAAATGATTATCATTAAAATGTATTTTATAGCATCTATAAGGGTTGGTTCATTTGAAGACATTCTGTTTCTTAAAATAATTTTGTAATATACTTAATTTATTTTAATTAAAAACTGTTAGATGGAATAATATTTAATCTTTTAAGTCATAACTCGAAGTTTCCTTTGTTTAGCTTTAGGTTGTGTAGATAACTCAATTTTTTTAACTATAAATAGATTATTTTCTCAATATTAAGTTTATTAATCCCTTTCGGATTTGCTTTGTTTTTTAAATACTTTTATTTTTAAAGGAAAAATGAGTCAAAAATTCATGATTACATAAATACCAACTTCCAACTCACTTACAACCCACTCTTATTTCCTACAATTTATTTATATTTTTTCATTTTTAATTAAACATCATGTTAGTTTTTGCAGTCGGAGTCAAGTTACTTGATGGTTTCCTTTGTAAAATAATTCAACAAGCGTCTTGCCCAAGCTATTGAGACGTTAAATTCTGTCCACAATACCGAACAAAGGTATTTTTGAACGCATCTTGTAATATTTTGCATTTTGTTTCGTGTATGAGTGGTGCTGATTTATGCACTTTTTTCAAGTGTTCGTGATAATTGCTGGTTTTGTTTTTGATGTGTTCGCTGAGTCTTGTTTGGAACGTTCTATGTGTTTCGCATATGTACGATGCGTCACATCTTGTGCAAGTAATTTGGAATACAATGTTTTTTGAGAAAACATTTGATGGAGGATTGGCATATACAATCTCGATGAAATAGGTCTGATGTTAGAGATTTTTGAGACTTACTTACTTACTTAGATGTAGAGAAAAGAAAATTTTCAAAGTTTTGTTAATTAATAAATAATTGATCTTTACTGCATGATGCAAAAATGTTAAAAATTAAAGAATAGACTTTCTTTTTTTTATAATTGATAAAATTTGTATTTGTAGAATTAGTATATATCTAAAAATGTGAAGTATATGTAAGCATTTATAAATTTTTAAATAAAAATTGCAGTATAATTAAAGTAAATAAAATATATTATATTAAGTTAAATCGAAATTATATTTATTTAAGTTTGTTTTAATGAATTAAAAACAAATTGTTCTTATCAATCTAAAGTGCTGAAATTATAAAATGTACCATTTTTAAACTGATTTTATCTGTTATTTTTTGAAATAATTATTGATTTTGTTGAAATGTAGATGTTAAATTTTCCGCTTCTTAAATTTATTTGTTGGTATAAACTTTCATATGCTGATAAAATTATATTGCTTCGCAATTTTGGCATTTTCAGGGTGAGTTCTATTAAACTTCTTTATTAATTTGAAATTTAATTTCTTGATCTATATAACATTTTTAAAGCATAATTTCTTTTCAGTAACAATTGCTGTAGAACATTGTACATATTTTGCTAAATATAAAGGCAAAAGAGATGTTGTTGTTGACTGTGTCGATAAAACTATAAAATTTAATTCATCAATTCACAACGTAATATGGAAGCAGTATAATGAAATATATGAAAATAAATACCCTTATACTTATTTAAATAATGGTTCTTTACTGATATCTAACTTGAAAGAAGATACGTCTTATTTTTTTTGTGAGATCTGGGATAAATCTAACAAAACTCTTATCCATAGATGTGCATCTGCAGTTAAAATAATTCGTAAGTAAAATTTTTATAATTTCTATCCTTAAATTGTCAAAATTTAATAAATTATTAATACTGTCGGCAATATAATGAAATCAATATTGTATTTTCATTTCAAAAAATCGATCTATATATTTATTTATTTATCACAAATTTGCGACTATCTTTCTCTAGTGTTTGCTAATCAATCTTACTTAATTTGCTTTTATAGAAACAAAAAAGATATTTTAAAGTTTAGATTGATTTTATCTGTTGATTATTCTTATATAAAAAGAAAAAACAATATTGAAAATAAAGATATTATAATTCTAAGTGAATATTAATTATTTGTGTCGAATTTTGATAATTTTTTTATTTAATTTATTTTAAATAAATCAATTATCGTTTTATTAATTAAAACATTTATCAGATTTATTACATTATTCATTATAATAATTATTAATTGTCAAAATTGATTAAAAATATAGTAATTATTTAAATTTAAATTAATAAATTGGGTTGTGCTTTGAAAATTTAAATGAAAGTTTGACTGTAAAATATTATAAAATGTAGTTTTTTCACGGGTATTTTTTTTAATATTTTCAAGACTAAAATTACTTAACATTATACTAAACAGATTTTTATATTTTTGGAAAAGGTTTCAAAATGATAAACTTCCAAATAAAACCCCTTTAAAAACAAAATTGGTATTATAACTTTATTCAGACCGGATATGAGGCGATTGTGCCCAATCGGATCCCGCACATCAAAATTTATATAATTAAAAATGGTACATGCTATAAAAGTAAATATCTAGGTATATTATTATTAAAAATATTAAAAAAATTGTTGTTTTTAAAACTTTCGAGAGACACTGTACCTACTAAAAACAATACTGCGATGGGGATCAAAGTCGCTTCCATTTATATAACATTTTAGCTTGTGCTCTTCGTAGTTCTGTAGACAATTTTTTTTCATTCATCAGCATATTAGATGATTTTTCATGGCAGAAGTTTATGTAGCTATATTCATTTAAAAATCTAGAATTACTAAAACATATATATATATATATATATATATATATATATATATATATATATATATATATATATATATATATATATATATATATATATATATTATATATTCAATAAAATTTAGCTATATCTATATTTTGTACAGATTTTTTAAATGTAGAAATTTGTCTATCCTTTTGGATTATTGAATGTTTTAATTGGATTTTGCTTTACATAAATACTTAAAATCTATATTTCAATATATAAATTTTAACTACTAATTAATTTTATTTAAAGTTTGAGGGGCCCCGCGAAAAAAAGCTAATTGAGCCATTGCAATTATTGAATCCGGCCTTAACTTTATTTACCGTTTGCGGACGAAATTAATTTATTATTTTTTAGCATAAATTTTTTTAGTATACGAATTCTTGATATCGTGGTATTCTTTTTTTAAAGTTTGGCCAGCTTAGCTGGTCATTATACATTGTTAAACATCTGGAACAAAATTCGTGGCCAAAATCGCTGGCCTACCATTAGCAACCGTATAAGCCATTTAAGGCCAGCACTGCTGGCCTACCGTCCGCAAACGGTTAAAGAATGGCGAATTGATGAATAAAAACAGATGGTCTTTATAGATGAAATAAGGTTTTAACTTGGAAGTCAGAGAGGTTAATAGTTTATCCGGCTGTATTTCATAACTTAGTTTTGAAGTTGCATTCTTATGAAGGGAAATACTATATTTTACTCATTAGATTCTTGATATAGATTAAATTTGTTGTGAATCTTAATACGAATTGCTAAATTAGCTGTAATGAGTTAAATTATTCCATTAAAAATTAATTTAAAATAATTAAAATTCACCAAACATCACTTCATTTAAATGAAAATTTCGAGTACTAATTAATTATAAAGATATTTGCACTTTAGTTACAGTTATGATCTTGCGCTTCCTTCTGCAAATTATACAGATCAGTAACTGGGCAAGTTCAGTGGGATTACAAGCTCTTATTATAAATACATAAAAATTGATACACGATTGCGCGCGCGCGCACACACACACACACACAAATATATACTCACTTCGTTTACGAATTTTTTCAACTATTTATTAAACCGATTATTATTTACATCAGCGTAAAGCCCGATACAAATGAATAAAGTTTATTGTAATAATAATAATAAAAACAATAAGAATAACAAGAGCATTAATAATAGTAATAATGACAATAGCAATAGTAATAATAATAATAATAATAATAATAATAATAATAATAATAATAATAATAATAATAATAATAATAATAATAATAATAATAATAATAATAATAATAATAATAATAATAATAATAATAATAATAATAATAATAATAATAATAATAATAATAATAATAATAATAATAATAATAATAATAATAATAATAATTATTATTGTAGGTCTCGAAGATATGTGATTGATATTAGTATGACTAGCGATATTATGTTATAAGAAGCTTGAAGAGCCCAGAGTCACCGTTAAAAAATGTGGCGGGACAATCGGGGTGCGTGTGTGTAAAAACTTGTGACGACCGAGCGACAAACAAATGATATTAAAATAATATAGAATAAACGAACTAACTAACAATTACAACTTTTATTAAAAAAAATAATACTTTTCAAAATATGATCCCGTTACTTGATAGGAATATCTACTGCTAAGACCCAACACAAAATAGCGGGTTTATTTTCGGATGAATTTGCCTTGGGTCAAAAACCGATGTTTTGATTATAATCTTTATAATCAAAACTTGTAATCGTTATATGAAACTTTTCCTTCTGTGCGATCTTTTATTTAATCTAGAAGTTATACGCTTTCTTTAAAATTGCGCTGATATACTAATTAGTATTGTAAATTTTCTTTTTCTTTTATAATAATTCCGTGAATAACTACTTGATTGATGTTTGATAAGTCTCTTGACTAGATATTTTCTATTTTTCTTATCTTTTGGAGTTTTGGATTCTGTATCTTTTATCTTCTGTTACACAAATTTAATTTCTTGTTAAAGTCCTATTTCAAAATTTTAATTCGTAATTGATTTTTTTTAAATTTTTCATTTTTACTATAGCAATAATTTACTATAGTAAATTATCGCTATAAAGATTCTTAAAGAATTTTATTTCATGACGTTAAGGGCGCCATAACGGGAGTAAAAACAAAACCTAATTGAGGTTCTGTTTTGACTCGTAATTATGATAAAAATATAACATTCTACTACAATAATAATAATAATAATAATAATAATAATAATAATAATAATAATAATAATAATAATAATAATAATAATAATAATAATAATAATAATAATAATAATAATAATAATAATAATAATAATAATAATAATAATAATAATAATAATAATAATAATAATAATAATAATAATAATAATAATAATAATAATAATAATAATAATAATAATAATAATATAATAATAATAAATAATAATAATAATAATAATAATAATAGGGTTTAAAACTTTTTCCGAATGTCTTGTACTTTAAAATAATTGTAGATTTCTAAATTCCAGGAGATTGACAAGGACTGTCTTATAGTCGAAAATATTTTCATTAAATACATTATTCGCAGCAAAAGGCTTAAATTATCACTTTATTGTTTTAAATAATAAATGCTGCTACCAAGAAATCATCACTTTATATATTATTATTATTGTTATAGTTTTAATTAAGATATTAGAATCAATCTAAAATATTATAAAGCGATTTATGCTGTCCTATTTATGTTAAGAACTGACTTGACAAAAAATATTTTAAATTATTCCAAAGTGCAAACAATTATTATCTCTGTTTCACGAAAAGATAAATCAAATCGGTAATGTCATGAATACCTATTTGTAATACTAAAGTTATTTGTTCATTTTTAAACATCCTAAGTATTTATAAAAAACATTTCAGCTGCCCGTAATTGGCAATTTAAATAGCAATTTAAATTGTAATGGAGTAAAAAGAAATATTCGTCAATTTAATCTACCGCTTGGAATTGCATCGAATATCACAACATACTTTATTTTAAAGTGAAAGTCTTATTCGAAGGGGTCACTGATACTTTAAGCTAGAATTAAGCCTTTTATTTTGAAAGTAGCGCAAGTTCATTTGGGTTTACCAACGTTTTTAATTTCTTCATATATCTTTTATAAACATTAATAAATTTACATTATATTTATCTACAAAACAGAAAATTTGGTTGCTAGAGCTTATCAATATTTTTAAAAATATATAAACGCAAACTTTTACATTCATCGTTATAAAAAAATTGACTTGCCTTTAATTTGAAAATAAACGGCCCAATTAGGTTACTTCTTTTACTTTCAATATTTTTATTTTTCTATTAGTATGACTGACATGATTGATTTCATTTGTATATATGTAATTAATTTTATGTTTTTGCACCATTTGGACCAGTGGTCTCAAACTCAAACTGGCTTGCGGGCCGCATTAGACTAATATCATGAGCCGGCGGGCCGCAACATAATTTTTTTTGAAAATAAATACTCGAGAATGTATCATAATTGCAATTTATTAGAAATAGTTTAGAAACAGCAATCGTTTGCTGGCAAAGAAGGCATTGTATTTTATCGTTTACCTCCGTGAAAAAATATAAAATCTCCCATTTCTCTTGAAAAATTCTTTTTTCTTCCACAAGTGTTCGTTTTTTTGCTTCGGATGTCATTTTTTATAAATCGTATTTTATTTTATATTATGAATGTTTTGTTGTTGATTAAATTTATAGATTCATTAAGAATTTAAAATTTACATTTTTGTTAAATGTTGGGTGTTGTTGAGGGCCGCGTGTTTGAGACCACTGATTTGGACTATATTATTGATAAGATGTTAGCTGTATTTTGAAAACATCGAAAACTAAAGTTTTGATCAAATACTTAAATTGGGACGAACCAGAAAATTGTTTCAAACTATTTATCATGTTTCGAAGAGATTATGCGAAATTCTAGATGATAAAATTTTGTATACTCCATCTGTTAAATTAATATTGTTAGAATTAGAACACGTCATTTGAAAGTCGAACCAAAAATATAAACTATTGAAAGAACATTACAAATTGTTGGAGAAATATTTTCATATTTTGAGCAATCCATCATACTTTATTCATTCATCACACATTCTAATCATACGCTGATAATTATAAATATACAGATTCAATATAATTATTAATTAAATAAGTATATAAAGATTCTTCTGACAAATATGACAAAACAGTATTGTTTAATTAATTTGAAGTATTTAAACTAAATCACATTCAAAGTTTAATTTATTTGCAAAAAATGGGAAAATTTAATTTTAAGATTTTAATACTTTTTAAATTTATTTTTCATATCTGCTGCATAATTTTATTTATTTTCTGTCAAACTTAGATCCATTGTATATTATATATAAACCGAAAAATGAGACGGTAGACAATAATACTTTGTACGTAATCAAATGTCACGCAGGCGGTGGAGAGATATCTGATACAGATGTAAAGTATTTTATCGATGATATACAAGTTTGTTGATTTTTTTCATTTTTTCTTTTAAATATTTTTTAAAATTGAGATAATTAATAATTTCTTCAAGTAAACTTAAATAAGAGAGAAAATAATTTTTAGAAATTTATTATGAATTTATAAAGCTTAAGATTTGAGAAGAGGTGTCAGTCACCAAGTCGGATGCAAGAATAGGTGTCACGATTCAATGACACAAGCTACTCTATGATTGATTTAAATATGTTAAAAATGAATGATTAAATTAGATATTATTATTACACTTAATTTTTGGTTCGATAGTCTATAAAGAAATAGAGATAAATAAAATTGAATTATAATTGATTTTATGAAGCATAGTTATAATTCAACTTATCAAAAGGCCATTTTTACATGAAAAAATAATTTCTATTTCATTTCTATTTAAATTTCTATAATATAAATATGTATTTGTTCATATAGAATCTATATGAACAAATACATAAATGTAAAATGTTTGGGACGGCATTAAATAAATTTTTAGTACTGTTTCAATAGTTCTTTTCAAAAACATCATGAAATAAACTGTGACTTTTTGCATGTATGTATACTTAATAGAAAAGTTTTTCTCTTAATCGTTACTTCTGTATTTGTCTCAGAAGGTCATTTTTCTAGTGTTAACAATCTATTAATATAAATTTTAAAAGTATTTTATTTTAAATAATATTCCACCGCACTCAATACGAGGATTCATTATTATATTATGTAATTATATTATGTAATTATCACTCAAAATGTTGTATGATGATTTCAAAAATACCGATCAAAAGTGCTCATTTGAAACCACATTTCGAGTGTATGATTCGTATCGATTTTCGAGTGCAATGTGATATCTATATTTATCGAATTTAGCTCATCAATTTTCAGATTTCACTCTGGCCCCACAAAACCTCTACACGTGCAAATTCTAATTCAATGCATTTATTTATGAAATATAATATTTTTCTTTAAGTCAGTTTAACTAATTATTGATATAATTAGTAAATAATGTCAATAAAATTGTTAATTTATAATTTAAATCATTAACAGATCAATAGTAATTTTATTACATCAATTTAACATTATTATTTGATTATAATTTAATTGAAACATTGAAATCGCACAACATTTTTTGACCAATCAGATTGGAGTATTTAATATTTTAAAAATACAATCGATTTTCTCTTTATTTTGATTGGTTTATATTCGTAAAGTTAAAATAAGCAACAAAATAATTGCAGTTTCCAATACTAGAGTTTCTAAATGCTTTCTATTGTCGATATTATTTAGAAATTATTGAAATAAATTTTTTTCAATATTTAAACTTTTTTCCGACTTTTAGATTAGCTTTCAATCATTGAGAATTTAATGAAAATAAAAAATAGGTTAAATAAAAATTATTGATTTTTACTTTATTTGGGTTTCAACATGTCCAGAACTATTCAAAAGGAAAACTCCCAACAATATATTGATTTATAATAGAATTTACAATTTTACGAAATTTTATTAAATTAAATTGCAAACTGCACTTTTACGGATCACGAAGTAGAGCAGGAAGTTTTAAATTGAATCACCAGACGAACTTAACGATAGCTTTTATTTACAATCTCAAAATTTTGATTGATTTCGATTTTTTTAATCATTTCTATTGAATTTTTTGATGATCTCAATTGTAACTTATCTGCTTTTCTATTTACAAATTCTTTTTCAACAACGTACAAATTTGTTCTAAGCAAAATTTTTATGACAATTATTATTCCTTAATCACGCCAATTTACTATTTATTTTTGTTCATAGCATTAGACATTTTCTTTTATTGTCTCATACTAACTCCTCGTTTATCGAACATTTTTTACATTATATTCAAACAAGTCATTCAAAATATTTCAGAACTTCACTCACTATATATCAAATATATATCAAATTAAATTTAATCCCAGTTTCAATTATTATTATAATGTCATTCTTCATTTTGCCAGAAATTAACTCCGTAGAATTTTCACTTTTTTATTACTATTATGTAGTCAGTGAAATTTATTAGAGGAAATTTTTATCACAGAAATAATTTAGACTTCATATAATTTAATTTTAGTTTAAGGGTTAGGAGAGTATAAACTATAGATGAAAGATTTTCAGATTCCAGAAAAGTTTCATGTAACAAAGTGATATATTTATCCTTGAGATATTTTGAACATTTTATTCGTAGTGATTATAAAATGACTAATAACAGCTACCTAGTACGAATTTTGATTGGTTCAAAATAGGAAGCATGACAGAACGGTTATATTCATCATAATTTAATTTTTTGACTATAGGTCAATGTTTTCTATTTAACTCAAAAATATAAGCGTCGACAATTTATCATAAACAGAAAACAGTCCCTTGATATATAGCTGAAAACTAAATGAAATCATAAATGAAAGCAGATTTAAATAAAGATGAAAAAGTTAAATGGTGTTATTAATAGAACAATTTTAACAATACTTCACTTTTTCATTTTATTTGTCATAAGAAGACTAAAATATTTAGCTCTAAGATTTTATTTCGGTAAATTACAAAAAGATTAAACTCGCTTCCAAAAGTAGCTAAATAAAAGTATATAAAATGAACCAGCTTGAAAATGCCGAAGGCGACAAAGATTATGTAATATTCTCACTATTCCTAAAAGTTGTTAATATGTACTTGCACTTTGTACATGTAATAAATAATTTATTATAAAATTTAGAATTGTACATAAATTAAACAATTTTGTAACTCGTCTTTAATGCTAAATCTTTGAAATTAATCATTAAAATTCATTATTATTTATTTTGGTATTTTTATTATGAAAGATTTCATCGAAATATTATGCTTTACTCGAAAATATAATTTTAGCCAGCACAAGACTACTTTACAGAGCGTAAAATAAACACAAGGTATTTTGTTATAGTCAATAATTATATTGGAATCCCGTGTGGAACCGGCGACACTTAGTGTACATTTTACCAGGTCCCGTACTTGAATAGTTGTCTTTTAAAGTTTAATAACAATTAGCTCAAATTTAGAAATAGTGCCAATGTGTAATTGTGTGCTTGCAGTAACCATTTAGTGATGCTCAGTAAATAAATCACAGAGATGTTCAATCATAATCAATTGAAACGCATTTAAATAATTAAATCTATTTATTTTGATGGTTTATATCAAATATCATTTATTAAAGTTCTGTGAGACAATAATTAAGATGCCTATAATTTAAGAAAATTAAATCTACAGTAAAACTACTCACTATCACATGCGTAACTATAGCTTTGGTCTCCTTTGCTAAAAATTCTTCAAGGCCCCACTTGATGATTGAATTTTTATCAGTATGTCCTTAGTTTTATGGACATTAATAGAAATATCATAAACATTGAATTTTGATAAACAAAATATTTTTATTATGAATAATTAAAATTAAAGATTATAAACCAAAATTATTAAATCACGAAATTGTTTCTAGTCACAGCAGAGGCGTAACTAGGTTTTCGACACCCTTGGCTAATTTATTTTTTGCGTCCTTGACAAATTGAAAATTTTCAGCTTTGCGATTTTTTCAATAGTTAGAAAAAAATAATTGAATTTCTTTTATTTTATTTATGACAATAATTACGTAGTCTGACAGTGACAGTCATACAACGTGGATATCAAAAATGAAAAAGACAGGAACAATACTAATTTACAGCTTAGCTCCTGATGAAGTCCTTCCAAAAATAAACATACTTGTGGTAACAATTCTCTAAAGCGCTTTAAAATTTTCCCCTTACCAACGAACTTCTGTATATAATAACAGATCACCATATTGACAATCGAGCTCGTCGGTTAGTCCTTTAAATAAACGTTTTTGCAGTGATTTTCCTCTTATAGAATTACTAATTTTGACTACAAGTTTCATAACAGAATTCATGTTCAAAAATTTAGCACAAAGGGTTTGCTGATGTATTATACAGTGATAGCTTATGAATTCAGGATATTTTTGATCTTTTTTACATAATGCAATAAAACCTTTATGCATACCAGTTAATGATGGAGCTCCATCAGTAGTGATACTTACCAATTTATCCAAAGATATATTATTTTCATCTATGAAATCCTTTAACGATTTGATAAATATCCTGGCCACATTGAACGTCCTTCAAGGGTTAATATTTTTAAAAGTTCTTCTATCACGTCGAAAGTGTTAAACACCATATGCACAAAAATAGCCAACTGAGTTTTATCAACCACATCTAAACTTTCATCAAGTTGCATCGAAAAATAAGAACACGTATTTAGATCGGTTTTTAACTGAATAAATGTATCAGAAGCCATCGAGTCTACTCGGCGCGTGACAGTTTTAGCTGATAATTGCAGTGAAGCTATAGCTGTCATAATGTCAGATTTGTTTTTGAAATCGTCGAACAAAGAATCGCTAGCTTCTAAGAATGCTTGTTTTAAATATTCACCATCTTCAAATGGTTTTTTTTAATAGTCAAAACTTTGCAGACGCGAAAGGATGCTAGAGTAGCCGCTTCATTTTTGCTAGCTTGCTTTTTTGAAGAAAGTTTGTTTATAATTTAGACTTTTTAAGATCCTCAACCTTCTTCTTTCTGATTTCACTATTAAGAGGAAACCTTGTTCTTTCATTTTCATGTTTCGTGTTGAAATGTCTTTCAAGTTTTCCACTTTTACATATTGCAACGCTGGAGTTGCAAATCAAGCAAATACATTTCTCATTAACATATATCAAAAAACTCTAACTCCCAATCTTCATGAAAATGATAGTTTTTTCTTTTTTTGGCCACGGTTCCACCCAACCTCATTTCATAATTTTTTTTAATAATTTTATATAATAAATTAGTTTTAATTTAAATTCTCAACGCACTCTTTAACATTGTACTTAAATCTAAACAAAAAAAACTTTAATCTCGTTTACTTATTTTAAGAACAAAAACACCTACTATAATCTAAAATTGTGAACGTAACTTTTTTAAAATTTGAAATTTAAAAAAAATATTTAGTAAGAGAAATTTTAAATTCAAGAAAAGTATTTTTATACACACAGAAAAAAAAATTTTTCAAGTACTTCAACCATTTGCCGACCATTGATGTAGAGATACTAAATCTGCGAAGAAACAATTGGAAAGTACGATTAATGAATATAAATGGGATGTATTAAAATTCACTGGACAAAAAATTATATTTGCAAACATGTTATTGAAATTTTTGTAATTTAAATGGATGTGATTAATTTAAGGAATTAAGCAAATAAATTGGCGACCAAAATTATGACTATGTTCTTGGATAAGATTTAAAAAACAGTTAAATTTATACAGTTAAGGAAAAAAATTAATTTATTCATTTTTTCACGGTTGTATTATATTTTCTTTAATGTGTTTAAATGTAGCTTGTATATCGTATAAATGGTGTATATGGCAGTATTCCTTCACTATTCATTCTCTTCAATACCTCTGAAAATTCTGAAATTTTCATTTCATTGTTTGCGCAATTAAATATAACTACTTCCTGTTGTATCAGTCATTGTAATTAATAATGAGCAAGCAAACTTTGTGTAGAAATATAAACCGCCATATAGGTATATATATAGCGGCCCATGACAATTTACTGATTTGATTGCCAAATATTGGTTTTATTCATATTATTTTCTCAGTTCCTATTTATCTATAACAATTTTTGTAATTGCCGCCAATACTAAAAAATGAGCTTTTTGTTTCAAATTGGTTAGCTAAAATAAAAAATATTTTGATGTTTTCTAAAAATTGTTGTTTATTCTCTGTCGGTACAAAATCAAATGAGAATATCATTTCAATCTTTTTCCAATATATAATTTCCTAAAATTATTTTTTGGAAAGTATGAAGCATTTTTTTACTGCAACACAAACTTAAACACATTAAGACATTTATTCGTATCATTTACTGGATGCACAAAAGACCAAAACTTGGAACGATTCAAATAGAAATTGTGTTTATCGAGTTTCTACAGAAAAATATTTCACTGGTCCCACAAAGAAGTTCGTAAAATTATGTAGAAAGGCTGAAAGCATCAAACTTTTCTTCGCTAAATGACAATTTCAACAACTTGTTTCTTAGCTCTAAATTTATCTTTTTTTTCTTTTGATTCATAATAAATTTTAATTAAAATAATTTCAAATTAATTTTTTGAAATCATCAATTCCAATTTAAAAAGGATAAAAATGATTTTCAAATACAAATTTAGAATGCATTACAAAGTTTTAAAAGGTGTCAAGATAATTTGTGTATAAAAATAATTATATTACCTTAACCTTTTCAAGCTCCAAGGTACATTGGTATAATGTTAATGTTAAAACATATAATGATTTCATCCAATAAAAACCTTAATAGAACAAAGTATTGGGTAATTATTTGATACAAAAAACTGGTCTATTTGAAGCGATGCACCTCATATGTATAATTCGCTTATATCTAAAACCGGACTTGATTATATTGCTATATTTGGATTTTCTAAAATTTCTTAATTGCCTTCAATTATAATTTTGATTTTGATACAATTTGATACAATACAATCGGCACTTTCAATGTTAATTGTATAAAACTCGAAATTATAATTGAAGACAATTAAGAAATTTCAGAAAAAAATATTAATCAATCTTTATTAATCACAAAGAAATTAATAATCATAATATTACAGGCTTCATGACTAAAAATTTATTATTTTACCGAATATTTTCATATTTTTCTAATATATTGCGATCTATTGAATAAAATATGACCTATGTTCGTAATATTGTTGACCAGTTGATATTCGTATGAAACTGTGTCATATCCATAACTGGCACGAAAACTTATGATAAAAAGATTTTTTTTCAAGTATGACAAATATTAATATTTCGATTACATTGGTAGTAACAGAGATTAAGTAAAATTTTATTTTTATATCGAAAATTTTTTATTTAAAATTATTGTAAGATATCATGTCGAAATATTTCAAAACAAAATACATTTGCGTAGGCCTATATAATGAAAATCGCATTACATTGTTTTCTATTTTAAATTAAAATTTAATTCATTCACTTTGGGGCAGTTTCCTGTAGGGTCGCCTGTCCTTAGCACCATGTAAAAGTTTTTTATTTGTTAGTGAAAATCGGAACAGTTGTGATTTTCATTTAAAATGTGTTGACTTTCTTATTCTGATCAAGAGCACGATGAGTTTGATTTTAAGCTCTTTACTACCAAATAGCATTAATTAACTTAACACTATTACATATTTCATCAAAATAATTGAGTGCTTCAAATTAATTTCGAAATGTTTAGGTTAAAATCAATCGGCCTTTTAATATTACCAAAGATACAAAGATAGAATGTCGAGCGGTGTCAGATGGAGAGAGAGCATCCGTAGTTGCATACATTATAGTCAGAAGAAAAGGTAATTTTCGAATTTGTTTATAAATATTTTCATGTTTGGTAATTTTTTATTTCATTCCGAAAAAGTTGACTTATAATATAAAATAACTTTCATTTATCTAGATAAAAAATTGACAAATAAACTAAAAATTAATTCCGCATGTTCATAACAACTAACCTTCATCAATACAAATATTTTATTTTTCATTACAGACAAATTTTATTATAACTAAAAATACTGGAAAAATATACCTTTTTAAATTACATCAAATACCACATTAAAAACTCAAATAAAAGGATGTCTAAAAAGACCTTTTCAAGAATATAATTGTCGACAACATTTCATAATGGATTAATTTTCCACATATCCTTCAATTCCTTATTATACATAAAGCTACTGGAAACGTCAGTTATATAAATAATTAATTTAAACATGGCTTAATTATTATGTTTCCCTCAGAATAATATTCCAGTTCATAAGCTTTGATGGATTAAAAATTTTAAAAAAGAACAAAATCATTAAATATGTAGTAGGCGTACTGATTCGATACTAGAAAATGAAAAATTTACACCAAATATGGTATATGACAGTAATGTTAGAATTTCATTGGTTTCTTATGTATTTAAAAATACAAGGGAAAACATCGATCTATAGTCGTAATATAAATGAAGATAAATGAAATTCTAAAAGAAAAACCAGATCAACCGTATAATGTAACCAAAAATGTAACGATTAAAAGAAATTTTTGTACTACATCTAAAAATATGAAGGTTAATAAATGAGTAACAATGAAAATTTCACTAGGTTGTGTAGTGCCTGTGACTCCCACTTTTATCAATTTAATAATTGAACTTAAAATATATTATTAAATTAATTAAATTAAAATTAAATTAAAAATCATTGTTTAAATAATCTTTACTTTTTCCAAAAAAATGAAATTCAATATTAAAAGAAACAATGAATTATTCAACTTCGCAATCATTAAATTGCGTCAAAATCAATAAATCGAATATACTAGAAATTCAAGAAACAGAAAACTTCGTCTTATTAGCAATGATATCTCTCTGATGATGGTCAAGAACTTCAACAATCTCCATACAATCTCCAGATCAAGTGTTCGTGCTTTCGGAGAAGATATGACAATTATTTATTGCAATGTTAATTTGAATAAAATCTTTATTCAAATTAATTGTATATCTCTACAGGTTGTAAAGAAAATCCACTATTTGATTTTTTCCATTTATCAGCCAATACTAAATTAATAAAATTATTTAGTTTTCAACTATTGATCAATTTTTTTATTTAACACAAATTTTTGTTAGAGCCTTTTTCAAGTAATGATATTTGTGAATGCATTACATTAAAATAGATCAAAGTTTTAAAAAATGAAATATTTTACTAATAGATTGATTAAATTGTATTACAATAAATCAGCGGGAATTTCAAGTAATTCCAAGAGAATTTGTGTTAATTTCCCAACAACACAAACGGGTTCCCAATTTTAAATTTTGCAAAAGATAAAAAGCAAATATTGCTGTTTTAATTAACCATGTTTTTAATGTATGGCATTTATATTATTAAGTCTGTTAAAAACAGCAATAATTGTGATGGTAACTAATATGATACCCAATTTGCACATAATTTTTATACATTGTCCTTCAATTTACTTAATATTCTAAAACTTCATTTACTTATTTGGCCATTTTTGATGCTGTTTCAAATTTTAGAAGTTCTTTTAGAGCAGTAGTTTTTCAACCCTTTTTCTCTTTCATAATATTTTTGAGTATTTAAAGTTTTGTGAACCTTAGGACTGATGTTATCTTAATTCAATTAACTTTACATAATATTTGATTATTTAAATAAATGTTTAAAATCCGAAAAAAATTAATTTTTTATTAAGTTAAAAAAGGAAATTGTTAAATATTTCTTCCAATATGTAAGTTGCAATAGGTTTTCGTATTAATATGATCCATAATTTAATTCACGAATTACTTATCCAATTCAAAACATTACAAATTGTTTGCAATATTCAAACAAATCTCCATAAGGATTTCTATTCAACATAGAGTTATGCAGGCATAAGGAATTTGCATACCACAAAAATCCTTAACATACATTCATTTAATCATTTAATAATAGTTTAAAATTTGTATTTATAATTTAAAATTTATAGATTTTATAACTTGTTTATATATTATCAATATAGTATAGTTATTCATCCGTCGTGAATGTAGGTAACCTAATGATGATAGTGATGCTATCGAAAAACATAGTGAAAAAGATGTACGAATGGAGATATTTAATTGTTATTTATTTATTTATTGTTTAATTAATTAATAAGTTAAATTATATTTTCACAGACGAGTACATGTCAAATTTTAAAAATAAAATATTTATTTACCAATTTTAAATAATTTTTGATCTATGATTATTTTTGCTCTAATAAATTTTGAAATTAATTTAACTTTATATTTTCTTTTCCATCCTGTTACAGGGTGATATTTGATTAATAATATATTAATTTTTATCTTAAAATTAAGTGTTGTTTATTTTTTAGGAACTGAAGAAGATAAATTTTTACAGTAAGTTGTTATATTTTTCAATTGAATTAAAATTTCTGATAGGCTCCAATGTACAAATATCAGGAGCAAAATTTGTGATAAGTTTCAATCTGACAACTTACCAAGATTATTTAATATACAGATTGGCAGTCGTAAAATTACTGAAGATTTATTAGAAAGATTTTTTTCTATTTTGGACAGTAGCATCACTCTTGAATACGAAGAGGAAAAGTGTGTTAATAGGTTTAAGAGGTTTATGTGCACAACCTTCTATCCTCCTTGTATTAAAATGAGCAATGAAAGTTTCGTTAAGATTCCAAATTGTAGGTAAGAACTGTTAGTTTTGCATTTAAATGTTTTCGTTAAATTGACCAGGATCATTTTCTCATCTTTTCATTTAGACTTTCCTATAAATATATATTCTAATAAAATTTTTTTTAACTATTTATTTAAACAAATGTAAACCCTTTCGTCATATAGGTCTGCTAACCGGCATTACAAAATATTTTTTTTGATGGCAGACTATTTTATCAAAACGTTTCTCAAAGTGTACTACCATTGGATTTTATCATTTCAGTGTAAATTTATTACGAGTAAAACAAGTTGATTTGTCTTTCTAGAGAATTAAATATCTGTAGTAATTCTATATTTTCAGGCTTTCATAAAATAACATTTCTCAGTTAGTTAGAAAAATACGTGCAATAATAATTGATTTAATTATTTTTAAGAAACTTCTATTAAAATACACATAGATAATCAGACTAATTTATTTATCAAATTTATTATTTATCAAAATTTTGAACAATAATTTGTTAGCAGTAGTTACTCACTTTTATGTAAATACTGCTAATATACCATAAAGATTTTATATTTTGCAACCCACTGTGCGCCCTATTTTATTGGACAACATTTTTCATAATTGAAATCATTGTTTAATTTTATAATATATAGAAAACACATAAACTTACCCGTGTATTGAAAATCTTATTGCACGGGATGACGTCTTTATTATGAGATTTTAGCTTTCAGCTTTCTCTCACCACAAAATTCATGCAAAAAATATGCTACCAAATTAGTGATAACAAAATTATTGCACTCCATAACAATTAATTAAGGTCTTTTATTGAAGAATTCTTTTAAATTAATGAATTATGAAGTTATTTTTTAATCTTAACAATTTTTTATTTACTAATAAAATTAACTTACTTAATTCATATTTTCATATAATAAGGATGTGTAAATAATAAAAAAATAATTTCCTTAATAATTTTTCTTACATTGAAATTGTTTTAAATTAAATTAAATTACAGTGTGAACAACCTN